>JASKGM010061405.1:0-17754 GCA_034509205.1 Ceratonia siliqua | reverse complement strand
TAACAAAGCTCTACAAAACTCTCAATTAAAAAAAGCGAATCAATTCATTTGAAACTTTCCTTTTATAGACTTGAAAAGGCACTTCTATAAACATAATTGTTTGTTGGAACTTGGAAAAAGACATTAAATAAAATAATTATAAATGTTTGTTTTCAAATAAATAACTGACATCCAAACAGAGTCAAATCAACCCAAAATAAACATATCCTGTAATAAAAATCGAACTTAAAAGATATGTCAAATATTTAAATATCTTTGATTTGCTATATAATTTTGGGCTAGTTTTATGGGTTTAGCCCATATAACTAAAGTTATTATTAACCTTTGTTTGCCTTTTATAAATCCTTTAAACTTTCATTATTTTATCAATGTAGGACTTGGTTCCACTAATCTAATTTACAAACTCTTCAAAATTAGTTGTGTGATCAGAAATTATAAAGAAGCTTGCAATAGAAATTCTTGGGCCTATATACCTTGCTAAGACCCTTTGAAAAAAACTAACGAACTTGTCATTGGCTATAAGCTGCACCATGAACTAAGAAATTGTTAAATAAAATCCTCAAAAATTGTTTCAATGAAGAAGTATGTCAGTTATTTTATAGTTGCTTAAAATTAATTATGAGTTATTTGGTACACCATTATTTTCATCCCAGTATCTTAGATGTTAGAGGCATCTAAAATTCTTTTGTTGGGTATACTAGTATTAAGATGTCTTGAAGAATAGGATGATAACATTTTGGTTAGTATCTCATATAACCAAATGACTTCTTAGTTGTTAATCATTCATTATGAAATTCTAAGTTCTGACTATAGTTATAGGATAACATAAAATGGAAAAAAGAAAAACAGTAGTCCTTGTTTCATTTTGGGAGTGTGGCTATATGAAGAGGCGGACTACATTTTGAGAGGAGTTCAAAGCCACGATAGTTGGAAGATCACGTCTTGGATCTGGCAAGGTAGGTGATGAGGAAGTGAGGTGGACATCTACAGGCAACGAAGAAAAATTAGGTGATGAAAGAGACATATTAACCAAAGAATCAAAAACACTTATCCATTGGTTGGAAGGTGAATTACATGTGGCATGGCTTGACTCCTTGAAGGGAAAACTTGTCTCATCAAAAGCAACATGTAGTGAAACAAACATCCTTTGGGTTGAAAGGTGGAAGCATTTGTAGCCCTTATACATATCATTGTAACCCATGAAAATGAAAGGAACAGTTTTTGGATCAAACTTATGTTTCCTTGTGTCCTATGTATTAGGGAAGCACTTAAAGCCAAATATTCATAAGGAGGAGTATTTAGGATAGACTCCATGTAGCTTGAGATAAGGTGTATCATTATTAAGAGCAGTGGAGGATAGGCGATTTAGGAGATAAATTGTAGTTCAAAAAGCTTCAACCCACAAATATAAAGGAACATGACAATGGAACATCATGGCCATGCCCAACTCAGTAATGATTCAGTGGCATTGCTTAACCATACTCGTTTGTTATGGAGTATGAGGGCAAGATATATGATGAACAATTCTTTGTGCTTGAAAGTGAGACGTTAACCTAGAATTCACAAACTCACCACTACCATTAGAGTGAAAGACTCTGATTTTTGAGTTAAATTGTCTGTCAGGATATTTTTCAAATTTAAATATACATCAACAAAGTCAGATTTAGATTTAAGGGGAATGAGCCAAGTGTAACATGAAAAATCATCAACAATGCATGCATATTATCTAAATTGCATAAGTGCCAAAACAAGTGAGAGATCCCAAAAATCACAATGTATTTTATTAAAAATCACAAAAATAAAATTCTCTGAACAAGAAGTCATTTTGCTAAGTTTCCCAAGTTGACAACTATCACAAAGCATCTAATGTTTATTGGGTCCATCTACATGAATAAATCCTTTAATTTTAAGAAGCTGCTATGCGCGCAAAGTATAAGGCTGAGGGTGTCCTAATCCTTGATGCCATACTTCAACAAAAGTGTGCTTGAATCTATGTGAATAATGCAATTCATGGTGACTTGGAGTGACATAAAGGTCACCCCTGCATTGCCCTGTTCATTACCATGTGCCCTATCTCCCCGATCCTTAACAGAGAAACATCATTAGAAAATTCGCAATTCAATGGTAATTGATCAGTGAGTTGGCTAACAGATAGTATATTGCATTTCAAATGTGGAACATATAGTACATATTTAAGAGGTAATCGTTGCGTTCTATTATTCACAAAGGCATCACCAACTGATTTAATTTTCAAGGGAGTTCCATCACCAATGAGAATTGAATAAGGACCACAATATGCACGAATGTTATTTTAAAAATGAGCATTACCTATCATGTGATTGGAAGTACTAGTCTCTATTGTTCAATTGGTGTCAAAGACATTGTTATCAAGAGTAAGGGTAGCAAACTTGAGGAATATATTTTGATTTGGTGGCATGTTTTGATAAGTGCCAACAGATTTTATTATATGTTCCTGTACACCAAAAATTTGACAAGCTTCATTCCTATACATCTCTCATTCAACAGGGGTAAGTCGCCTTTGGCCTGGAGAGGGTGGTCAACGGCTGGTGACAGAGTCTGGTTTGTTACCATCATGAGCAGGTTTGGCATGGCTCTGACTGGAGTTTTGGTTGTGAGGTTGAAACCCATGCCCATTCAAATTGAACTGGTTCGTTAGGTTTCGGTTTTGCTTGGAACATTGCCTTTGATTGTAGAATACAAACTGCTGGTTTGATTTGGTCATGAATCAGCTGTGTTTTTGTTCATAGCCTTGCAACAAGGACACTAATTTGGAGCAAGAAGGATTGGTTGGTGAGGAGGAAAAAACCTTCACATTCTCATTCAAGGACTATTGATTGAGCTGAAATAATGTACATTTTAGACAATTAGAGCCAATATAATTTAATTCTTTCATGACATTATTATTGGTTTTAAAAAGAAAAATTAGTTAAGAGACATAAATTCAAGTTATGATTTAAATTGATTAATATCATGTTTTTGCTTATTTTATCACTTTCGATTTAATTGGGCAATATGTCCTCACATGCTCATACACTTTCATTGTTGTTTTAGGTTGATTTGGGCTAAATTTAAAAAAGAAATCAAGTTATGTTGGTTCCAGCATACCCAGAGCACTATCCGGATTTTGAGTTATAATTAGAGCTACAGATCTCCATTTCAAGTGTTCTTTGATTTTTTAGAAAGACAAGACAAAGACCTACAACTTCCATGCAGAGCCTAAAACCCAGTTCTGTGAGGTCCAAAGTGAGTAAAAACAGAAGCCCCCGAATCTACCAGAAGTTCAACAAGCAACCCAGACCCTACCTCGGTTTGTAGCTCATATATAGAGTTCTACAGGTCCATTTTTAGCAACACTGGGTGCATTGGAAATATGAGAGGAAGATCTACAACTTTTGTGAAGGGTCCGATTCCAAAAGGTGCCATTTTAATAGTGTAATTGTTGCTTGGAGTCATTGAGTATAACAAAACGCACAGCAGCAGTTTCATAAAACGCACAGCAACAGTTTCATTAAACAAAACACAGCAAACAAAGAGCAAAACACACTAGCAGTTCAGAACAGTGGACGAATTTGTGCATAGTAGTTTTGGTAGCAAAGGGATGACCTACATATAAAAGGTGAAAGAAGCTGAAGGAAGAGGCGTGCAGTTTTAAAAGAAAAAGACAAACTGTAATGCAGTGGTGTAGAATTCCTCGAGGAGTCCATTGTCTGCTACTCAGCCTCCTTTTCATGACTTGCTGCCCCTCTTTTACTAGCCATCTTTTTGCTTTGTTCACTTATTAGTTTCTTATTTCTAGTTGAAGTTTAGTAGGAGTTAAATATCTTACACTTTCTAATCTTTTTGTTTGACTTTGATTTAAGTTGTTTTCATGTTTCTTCATACTTCCGTTTAATTTACAATACATTGCCATAGACTTAATTTTAGTACCTTTTATTTAGAATCTAAGGTTGAACACTAGAATTATTTATTTTGGGGGTTTCTTCAATTTTACTTTGTGTGATGTTTGATTGTTTTCTAATTTAGTTTAATTTTTAGTTTACTTTTATTAATCTTTTTGCATCATTAGATTTATTAAATGTTTTATTTCTTTTATTAATTTTTGTTAATTAAAATTATTTAGCTTATTTAATTTCTTGGTTGCCTAATTTTAATTTGATAGAATTAGTTATTAATTTTGAGTCTTCTAATTAGTGTGTTAACTTTCATTAGTCATTTAATCTAGAATTAATTTTCTTTCTTTCTCATTAGTTGGTTAATGCTTGAGCAGTGGTTTGCTTTACAATTTGGTGTTTGCTTAGTACCTTTCAGTTTATTAATTTCAGTAATTTAATTTGACTGCTTGTTTTATTGTTTTTATTTTATTTTATTCTGCTTTCCTTGCATCTATCAAAACTCCAATTTTGAATCTGGTCCTTGACCAGTGCCCTCGTTATTTTTTATTATTTGTCATTTTATTTTATTTTTAAGTTTGAATTTAAGTAACTTTCCCTACGGAGACGATCTAAGAATCTTATTTCTAATTATTACTCGACATTTCTTGCACTTGGGATAGCCTTTGTGCTGCTCATTTTTGAGTGAGTCAACTACAAATGGCTGCCAAATTATCATAGATTCCTTTGAAGGTTCGGAGATGTTCTCCTATGGTGACACTGTCATCTTTGCACAGATAAGTGAGCTGTTGTGGGAGGGTGTGTTAGCTCAATGGTTTCACACCCCTAATTTCACTAAATATTTTTTAATGATGTCTAACTAAATAAAAATAGAATTTATTACATTTCGGACTTGTCTCATGCAAATGCCACGTAGGATTCAAATAAAGGCATGCCATCTCATCTTTACATTGAAAAGTCAAAGGAGCCACATTGCATATTACCAACAAGAAGCATTCTGAAGCAAAAGTGTTGCAAGACTAAAAAGATGTATTCACGTGAAAGTTCTTTTTGGTTGACAAAGTCAATGGAGTAAAATACAAGTGAAGCATTTAATGCTATGACAAAAGGTGTAAGGCATTAATGTGCAAAAAGACAAAAACCCTCATTTATGTCATTTTCAACATTTTCAAGAGCCAATCAAAAAAAGACACATCACCTATCTTGGAAAAAGGAAGAAGAGGATTCAAATCAAAGCATTCTCCTCCATTGTGAAGCATGCTTCTGAGTTAGATGAAGTCTTTGGCTGAAGCATTCTCTCTTGTAGAAGAAAGATGAAGAAGCTACACGAATATGGGAAGATTTCATCTGCCTGCAAATTGATTCACAATAGCAATCCTGCAGCTTACTACAACTGGCCGTGCAAATCACGCAGGATGTGGAAAAAGGAGATATGCCCTCCAATGACTAGAAGAAGAAACGAAGTTAAATAGAAGAGCTGAAGGATGATTAATGTATTGAAGAACCAAGAGTGAAACTAGTTTAGTAAAGCTCTCTTCCCTCTCATTGTGCTTCATCTCTAAATCCTGTAAGAGTGATCTGCTAGAATCTAAACGTTCTTCTTTCATCTGATTTTTTTCTTGTATCACTCAGAGAGATATTCTTCTCAGAAAAATCATAGTGTGCCTATCTGGATGTATTTGCTCTTCCTAGAGAGTATTAGATCATCTCCCTTTTATGTTTGAAGTTGTATTTTATGGTTTGGGTATAACCACTATTAACGTTGTCGGTGAGCATTTAGGAAAACCAACTTGTGAGTAGTTTGGGGTATAACTACTGGATACGTTGTTGGTGAGCGTTTTGTAAAACCAACTTGTGTGTGGTGATCAAGGAAAACCACCTGTTGCTAGTGATCAGGGAAAATTAGGTTGTAATCTTTTGAGATTAGTGAAAAAATCCCTTCGAAGCCAAGGGGACTGGATGAAGACTCATACAGTGTGGGTTGAACCAGTATAAATCTCTTGTATTATTTTTCCTTCCTTTTCTCTCTGATTGATTATTGTTTCAAAACTTAGTTAAATCTGAAAAACTTCTGGTAGGTCACTAAAACAGCTTTCAGGTGACTAAAACAAGTTTTAGGTACCTAAGTCTTGAAAACAATTTTCAGGTACCTAAAAGTACTTTTAGGCAACTAAAACTTTCAGCTGACTAAAACTATTTTATATTATTTTAAAAACCTATGTGCTACATTTACATATTAATCTTGATATTGTCCAACCAATGATTACTTGAACTAAATTTTTAAAATACAAATTCACCCCCCTCTTGATATTTTCCTAATTGTCAGTGTGAATTCCCTTTCTTATAGCCATTAAAAGAATCCCATCTTATAGCCATTAAAAGAATTTTTAAGTATCTCAAGGGAACCCAAAGTTTGGGTCTATGGTATCCTAAAACTAACTGTTTTGATTTAGTGGGATATTCAGATGCTGACTTTGCAGGTGATAAAGTGGATAGAAAAAGCACTAGTGGTTTTTATGAGTTTCTTTAAAGCTCACTTGTATCATGGCATAGTAAGAAGCAAACAACAGTAGCACTATCTACTGCTGAAGCTGAATATATGGTAGTAAGCAACTGTTGCACATAGATTTTGTGGATGAAGCAACACCTAGAGGACTACTCATTATCAATCAAAGATGTTCCCATCTTTTGTGACAACACAAGTGCCATACATCTTTCTAAAAATCCAGTTCACCACTCTCGTACAAAATACATAGAAATAAGGCACCACTTTCTACGAAACCACATTATAAGAGGAGACATACAGGTGAAATATGTGTATACTAATGAACAATTGGCTAACATATTTACTAAGCCACTGCTAGAGGCAAGATTCCCATCATTGAGAAAAGAGATTGGGATGATAAAAGGTTTGGAGTAGCTCCAGGTATGGTCTCTGAACTCTATACAATGTTTCTAAAATCTTATTTGAAGTATATGCTCATACTCTGTTCTTGTGAATTTGTTTCTATTTTAGAATTTTTTTTAGGTAACTAGTTTATGTTTCTGGCCCCTAAATACTGTTTTAGGTAACTAAAAGTCACTTATGTTATAAATTCACTTCATCACATGAATGCTCTGATATGTTTATCCATTTAATTTATTCATGTGTGAATCTGAACCTGATATAAGCTTCCTGCGCAAAAATAAATTTTTAGGTGACTAAAAGTTGTTTTAGTTAACTAAATAATATTTTAGGTACCTGAACTTGGAAAGTCAAGAGTCAAAGAGACGTTACTTTTTTCTCTGTCCTATCATAACTGACCTGACCTGCCATGTTTTTCAAAAATCACCCTGACGGTTCTCCATTTCCCAACGCTCCTTTTGTCTCATTCACTGCATATCTTTTCCATTTCCATCTCTCTACTGCACTCTCCCTACCAACCTCTGTTTTCATATCTCCTAAAAGCTTCCTTTATTAACAATGACGAAAACTCAAGGAACACAAAATCCTACTCCTTCCATTCGAAGGCGTAGCGGCCGTTTAAGAAGACCCATGATTCCTCCTCCATCATCTACTCCTGTTGTAGTTGAGTTAAGCGATAAAGAAGAATCCCTGGAAGCCATGGAAATTGAAAATTGAGACTCTGATACTGTCATGGGTGCTAAACACCTTTCATCTAAAACTGAGAAAGAAAACCCTATAGACACTGAACCACAAACTCCTCTGACTGAGAAATAAAAAGGGAAACGCCCAATAGGAGAGTCCTATCCACCCACACCTCCTCCATCTCTACACAGTAAGTCTTCTTCTAAAGTTAATAGGAATGAGTTTTTGGATTCCAATTGTAAAATGTTATATGAAAAATATTTTTCTGCTAAACCCATCACCACAGGGTGTATAGTGAACTTTACCACTCCGGAAGAAAATCACTGTAACATCAGACATTTCTTTGAATTCCAAGAATGGATTCCCCTGTTAGAAATCGATGAGCATGTTTATGAAACCTTGGTTAGAAAATTTTATGCCAACTTACGTGAAACTAAAGATGGTTTAAAATCTTTGGTTGATGGCACTATTATCATTTTAAATGAGTCAATCCTTCAACGAATATTTGGTATATCATTCACGGGTCAAAATTGCTTTTTCAAAAACCCATGGGTCAATGACTTTGAAATGTCCTATTCTGACACTAAGGAATTCCTTATTGAATGTCCTGACCTATGTCCTGGTAAAAGCTTCAAAGCCAATGCTCTGTCTTTTGAATTTCGCATAATGACCTATATCATTGGTTCAACCATTCTACCAAGAACCAAATCTTTTGATGTTCTAAATAGGAGAGATTCCTTCATTTTATACTGCCTTGTAAAACATCTAAAGATCAACCTTTCTTCCTGGCTTCTTAAATATATGGTTGAAAGCACCACTGACCTTGATCCATTAGGCAGTCTTCTATATGGTATGTTATTGACTAAGGTTTTCAAATACTTTCATGTGTCTCTCCCTATTGAAAAACATAGGAAGAAATCCCCTCATACAATGCAAATCTGTTTGGATTTATGCATTATGTTCTTGCTAATGATAAATGGGTTAGAAAGTATGACTCCACTCCTAAAGACTCTACTACACACACATCCTTCCCTGATCCAACATCAGAATGTCCCTCCTCTTCTAACCACCCTACATAACAATCTCCATCCATGCCTCCTGGACCTTTTCTTGCATTAGAAGCCCCTACACCTCAGGTTGAACAAGCTTTGAAAGCTTTGCAAAGAATAGAAAACAAGATTGACAATCTTACTACTCAGCTTCAATAACAACAGAGGAACTCAATGGTCATAACTCGTGCCTTTCAACTAAAATCTGATGAATTATAGCATCATCTCTTTCAACAACAAGATGACTTCAATCGCTTCCGTTAAATTACTGAGAACAGTCTTGCCCACATCATTAATCTCCTATCACTTCCTGGGTCAACATCTCGCAGGGGCTGTCGCTAGTTGTTGTAATTGTCTACTTTTGTTTAGTTACTTTCCTTGTTTATTGCTCGTAATTATTTATTTTTGCTGGATACTGTTACTTTGTTCTCTATATATACCATTGCACTATCTTGTCATATCTTTTTGGTATCTATGAATCCTTAATTGTCCTATACTCCTTGATATTTTACACTGTGTTGGTGTGCATTAGGCTTATATTCCATGGATCTTTACTGTTTGCCTACATCCTTGTTTAACCACTATGAATCAAGCCCCTATTTTAGTGATGTCAAAAAAAGGGAGAGAAAAGTCTTTATTACACAATGCAGACTAAGCTCACATTCTGGGGGAGCTTCAAGCATATCAAAGCACTTATTAAGGGGGAGCCTCAAATATCACAATCAGGGGAGTAAAACTTCATTCTTGATTTAACTACATTGTGATATTTTTTTGGCATTGTGATAATTCAATCCTGAATTTTGTTTTGACATCATAAAAAAGAGGGAGATTGTTAGCTCAATGGTTTCACACCCGTAATTTCACTAAATATTTTTTAATGATGTCTAAACAAATAAAAATTGAATTTATTACATTTCTGACTTGTCTCATGCAAATGCCACGTAGGATTCAAATAAAGGCATGTTATCTCATCTTTGTATTGAAAGGTCAAAGAAGCCACATTGCATATTACCAAAAAGAAGCATTCTGAAACAAAAGTGTTGCAAGACCAAAAAGACGTATTCACATGAAAGTTCTTTTTGGTTGACAAAGTCAATGGAGTAAAATACAAGTGAAGCATTTAATGCTATGAAAAAAGGTGTAAGGCATTAATGTGCAAGAAGACAAAAACCCTCATTTATGTCATTTTCAACTTTTTCAAGAGCCAATCAAAATAAGACACATCACCTATCTTCGAAAAAAGAAGAAAAGGATTCAAATCAAAGCATTCTCCTCCATTGTGAAGCATGCTTCTGAGTTAGACGAAGTCTTCGACTGGAGCATTCTCTCTTGCAGAAGAAAAATGAAGAAGCTACATGAATATGGGAAGATTTCATCTACCTACAAAAGGATTCACAATAGTAGTCCTGCAGCTTACTACAACTGGCCATGCAAATCACGTAGTATGTGGAAAAATGAGATATGCTCTCTAATGGCTAGAAGAAGAAATGAAGTTAAATGAAAGAGCTGAAGGATGATTAATGTATTGAAGAACCAAGAGTGAAACTAGTACAGTGAAGCTCTATTCCCTCTCATTGTGCTTCATCTCTAAATCCTGTGAGAGTGAGCTGCTGGAATCTAAACGTTCTTCTTTCATCTGATTTTTTTCTTATACTACTCAGAGAGATATTCTTCTTAGAAAAATCATAGTGTACTTATCTGGATGTATTTGCTCTTCCTAGAGAGTATTAGATCATCTCCCTTTTATGTTTGAAGTTGTATTTTGTGGTTTGGGTATAACCACTATTAACGTTGTTGGTGAGCGTTTAGGAAAACCAACTTGTGAGTAGTTTGGGGTATAACTACTGGATATGTTGTTGGTGAGCATTTTGTAAAACCAACTTATTTGTGGTGATCAAGGAAAACCACTTGTTGCTAGTGATTAGGGACAACTAAGTTTTAATCTTTTGAGATTAGTGAAAAAATCCCATGGGAGCCAAGGGGACTGGATGTAGACTCACACAATGTGGGTTAAACTAGTATAAATCTCTTGTGTTATTTTTCCTTTTCTCTCTGATTGATTATTGTTTTAAAACTTAGTTAAATCTAAAAAACCTCCAGTAGGTCACTAAAATAGCTTTCAGGTGACTAAAACAAGTTTTAAGTACCTAAGTCTTGAAAACAATTTTCAGGTACCTAAAGTACTTTCAGGTAACTAAAACTTTCAGCTGACTAAAACTATTTTATATTCTTTCAAAAACATATGTGCTACATTTACATATTAATCTTGTATTGTCCAACCAATGATTGCTTGAACTAAATTTTTAAAATACCAATTCATCCCTCCTCTTGATATTTTCCTAACTTTTAGGGTGAATTCCCTTTCTTGTAAATCTTGAGCATATGCCTCCTTGAGAGCCTCCTAAACTGCCTTGGCTGTGTCGAGGCTAATCACAAGTCTAAGTGCTTCTTCAACAAGAGTAGCGATGAGTCAGCCTTGAAGAAGACGATCAGCTTTTCTCTAGGCATTCAGTTCCTCGTTTGCTTTATCTAGGATTGAAGGGTATGATATTTCTATTTTGGTTGTCTCCCTGGTGAGGAATCCTACCAGGTCTTGACTTTCAGCTAAAGCCAACACCTGTTCATGCCACAAATGATAGTTATCCCATTTTAGAGTAATAAAATTTCTAACATTGTGTGACAAGGAAGCCGTTAAAGTGTTGCTCACAACCTGGCTCTAATACCAAGAAGAAAATAAGAACAAGAATGGCTAAAAGAAAATATTTTGTATTGATGATGATTACACAACATGAGTAATACTGGGAAAAAGCAATAGGATTTATAAGAAGAAAAAACCAGTAAGCTATACTATAACAATAGCTAATCCTATACCCAAAACAGAGACAAATCTCATTAAGACCATTGACCATATCTTCATATTTTAGGAAGGATTTTTCAGCAGGGACTGAGATGATTATACGTTGCGTAATGATTGAGATGGATGTTGATTTCCATGATCACTAGGGATGGTCTCCATAGATGAAGCCAGGATTGTCGTTTCTGACTCTGTGGATGAGGCGCTATCTTTGGGGTTGATATTATACTTACTTATCTCTCCAGTATCCTCATCATCATTGTGCTCTAATTGTGGGAGGTGACCTGGCTTGGATACGTTAATAGTATGAAGAGTTAGTAAGCAAATATTATTATATAATATTTTAAAAAAATGTTATATACACTTATTCTTCTTAAGTTTTGTTCAAATGGCATTTCATTCAAAATTTATTCATATATTAAATATTACACTCTAATTCATTTGACATATTTATCTAATATCACAATAAATTATTCTAATGCAATATGATATTAATATATTGAAATTAATTCAATTTAAATAAACACATTGATTTTAAAAAAATTGTCATGCGCAATAGAAAAATTGAAACTATGAACTTTTTCATTAAATCAAAAGTCCAATAATTTTGTGTTATTTTTAAATTGATAGTAATTTGAAGACATTATTATTGGAAGTTAGAAACTATGTAATTTTATATTTCAAATTAATGAATGGGATTTTGAATCGAGTGGTTTAGTTAAATTTCTTATAAGGTCTTAATGCAATAACAAATATGAAAAAATCTAACAACTATCTGGGCTCAGTCTTAGAAATTTTCTTTTAAATTATTTTGGAAGTTTAGAAACAAATAAAAATGCTGGAAGTGTTAATAAGAGATAACTTTGGGTGTTTAGTGTAATTAGAAAGAATTGAGGGACCAAACGGCAAAGAAAGACTAGGTATTTTCGGAGAAAACGAGTCTAGAAAATAATTCTCAGCAATTCTCTCCTCCTCTTATTAATCTTCCATTTTCTTTCCTTCTCTCTCTCGTGAATTCCCCTTCTCACCACCACTCATTGCTGCCCAACCCGTCATCTTCTTTTAGCCAAATTTTCGGCCGTAGTGACATGCGTGAGAATCCCTTTTGGCACTGCTAATTGTTGCTATATTTTTTTTCAATGCCTCCCCATTTGTTTTAAGTTGATTTCATGTCTTTTATTTGCAAAGCTAAATCTTTGAAATATTTTGCCCAATTGCTTAGGGGTTTCACTTTTATTTTGGGACTATTGGAATTTTCTAAATTCTTTTGTTTTGTCTTCAGCGTGCACTTCTCTTTTGAGCATAAAATCTAAGTTAGTCGGTTATTTTAGGCCTTTTGTGGCAGCCAAAGTCAATTTGAGATGGTTCTTTCATTCCCAAAAATTTTCATCCTTGTAAATGATGGAAATTAAGAATGTAGCTTCCTCATATTTAGATTTTAAATGTTGGTTCTAACTACATTTATGTAATTGTTTTTGGTGGTGAGTTTTAAACAATTAAGTGTTTCAAACTCAAGTTTAGTGTCTGCTCTTTAGCCTTGTCAAATCTTTATTGAAGGCGTTGGATTTCGCAAGGTTGTATGGTTTTTTGTTGAATGCTTTCCTTTACTATTGTAACCTTCCAGTTCACTCCAAAAATTTCTGCATTTTAATATTTGGTTTTCACTCTTGTTTAGATGATTGTCATCATCTCTGCGTTGAGATATTAGGATTTGACACTTCTTGTTGATGTTTAGCGTGTCCATTTTCAATTTGGTTTGCATAACCTCTATAAATTTTAAACTCTTTTTGGTATTCACCCTTTTAAGTAATTAATTGACCCTCAGTTATGTACTCTCCATTTTAGTAACTAGTGGTCATTTAGGGGACAGTGTAAATTCTAAAATGCTAATGTAATATGTGTAAATTTTATAAATATAAGGACACCTGACGTGGACCCTTTGGATACGAATCTATCTTGAGATGGAGATTGGTTGAAAATAATCATCTTATCACCAAAAATTTGAGTTGTGAGTGGATATCTACTTACCTCTGGATTCTTGAAATTTCTTTTTAAAATTTCTATGTAGTTTATCTATGTTATTTGAAATGTGATTTAGGCATTTTAAGCTAAAATATTATTTATGCCTAAATAAGCACTTATGCCTCATGACTTTATATTTTTGCCAATGGCCTTGTCGTGATCTTACTGGTTGATGGGTATTTCGGTTCAAGAAATTAAGTTGCGAAATGATTAAAATGTTCGGATTTAAATTTATTCTGGGGTCCATATATAGTAGAACAATGGTAGAACCACTACGTGCACCTATGTCGCAATCTCCATCAATCGAGGGCAGTTTTTGGTAGAGGATAACTTTTATCAGTGAGTGTAGTTCTTAACAAAAGATTTGATATGGATTGGATAGTGTCTCCGAATGAGTGAAGTTTTTGGAAGGGAGCAATTGATTGAATACTTCCTTTGGTGAGTACAGCTGCCGAATGTGAGAATCCGGTGACCTCTCTAATTGAGGGAAGTTCTTAGAGTGGATGACTAGTTCTTAGTTTAAGTTCCTCCATTGAATCATTATGGATCTACTACTTTATGTATTTCAATGTGAGTGGTTTGAAAAGTTTAGAATTTCAGTTGGAGATGATTTTACAAATTCTTCTTGTCTGTTGTTATTCGGTATTTAAATTGCCCTATTCCTAGAGTAATGTGCATTATGTGAATGTCATTAAATGCTTGTTATTTCGCTAATGTATTCTGAGGCAGTATTCTTAAAAATAATAAATTTTTGACAATAAAATACAGTACATCTGGGAGTTCATGCATCCCTTGGTAAGTATTTCATCCATTCACTAAGTCAATGTGACTCATCCATTTAATTTAAATTTCTTTTTCATATCAAGCTACTGGTGAACCATCTTCAACTCCACCCATACCCTTTAAGCCTACTGATTAATTTGGTAGGCGAACCTCGAATCGCAGTGGAGTACACTTTTGAAAAATGTGGACTATGTTGGACAAGATTTTTTTTTATTTTGAATAAATGTCATGGTTTATAATTATAATTGCATTGTGTCATGGAGACCGTTTAAATTATGGTGGGCCTTTCCACTTTTGTGGCTTACTATTTGTATCTTGGAATAGTTCATATTTTAAGGAAAACTCTATCGAATTGTTTTTAAAATATGGTCAAGAATATCTTACATTTCAAATTAAAGTAAACTCATGAGTTGTGTAGGCTAGTAGGTTATTACTTAAATGTTAATTGACAATTATTTGCTTTTTGTGAGTTTTATGGATAAACAGTAAAAATTATGTAAGATTCATTAAAATTTTCATATTTAAAGTCCTTTGCTTCTTTTTTTTTTTTTTAGTATTTTAAAACTTTCAATTTTTTTATGTAACTATTCAATTTGTAATATATTTTTCACGGTAAGATTCTTGTATTCTTATGCATAAACAGGAAATAGAAAATTTCTCTTAATGAAATAAATTCCTTCATATTGGTCATTTACGGGAGATTTTAGGAAAGTCTTTCAATTTGTTTTCATTCATAACAAATTAATCTGAAAAGTTTTCAGTTTTTTAATCATTTTTTCTAGGTAGATCTAAAATGTTTTTAGTATTTCAATTTGTAGATTGAAAGTTTTTTTAGTCTCACTTCAATTGGAATTCATATTTATGTTTGATTGAAGTTTTTGTAGTTTTTCTTTTCTGTGGTGGAGAAATCTTATTTTATTGTAAAATTTGTTAGATTTAACATACTAAGTGGAGAGACGTAGTTCATCCAAAAAAACTGCAGTTCATGAAATCAATAGAACTTTTATTTGTCTTTTAATTCAACAAGAAAATTATATAGATGTTATGTTAGGAAAAAAAGTTGGTTTTAATACCATTAGACTGTAATATATAAAAATAAATAAATAAATAAAGTTGGGAACTTTTGAAAGCTAAGTCAGTTGCAGCTACAACATTCAACTTGTGTTAAGTTATCATCAGGGCCAATCCCTTCCTCCAATGACTGCCCTACTTTTTCAGTTGTTGTTCTTTTCATGCATTGCTACATAATTAATCTTTTCTGGGGCTCAAACACCTTTCCTTCTCTCCTTTGCAATTCTAGTTTTATGAAACTTCCTCCCCGAACAGGATGGGAAAGATAAGTCTCAAAGTGTTCTTGAAATTTCCAAATTCAATTGGAATGTCCAACCATTGAATTTTTTTGACAAATGGAAGTAATGAGGAAAAATTTTCTTCCAACAATTTTAACTCCACACTATCAATATTATCCTTGCACTCTGATATCTCTGTCATGGTACTGATACAACTTTTAACCAAAAACTAGATATGTTGCCGTAGGGAGATATGAAGACCCTCACAATCATTTTGATGAATGAGAAGTTGCTAAGATCAAAATAGTTGTAGACAACCACTAACCCTAAACTTCTCCCATGAATATTCCCAGCAATGTTTACACGCCTTAGCTTGTTGCAACCATGTAAGAGTAAACAGTTGAGCTGGGCAAGGATAATTGAAGAATAAACTTGAACCAAATTTACGCAATTAATAAGATATATATATTCAATATATGGTGTCTGAGGGAGATCTCAGAGTTCAATGAGGTGCCCAGAACTTAATAAAAGACTTTTTAAATTTAAGAAATGCTGTAATGATAAGAAGGACAAAGAAATTAGATAACTAAACAATTTATCAACTTTCTCAAAAGTTAGTTAAACAGCAACCAACCAATATAGGTAGTTAGAGCTAGCATTACCTGATTTCCATTCCAATAGTTCGTTGGCAAAAGTTTTATAGTATATGAATACCAAGCCTCAAATTTCAATGGGTTGTATTTGATAAAAATTGTCACACTCCTCAACTTTTCGCAACCATATAAAGATAAAAGTGAAAGATTGACAAGGTCGCTTAATGAATGAAGTTGAAGCAAACTTGTACACCCTTCAAGATCTACATACTTACATTTGGTGCTTGAGAGAGGTTTGAAAGTCCAATAAGGTGCTTAGAATAAGAAAGATTAATCCCTTTTAAATTTTGAAAATACTGCATGCGGAAGAAAGGAAATAATTTATGAACTTGATTTCAACTCTATTGAAAAGGAGGAATACCAAAATTATTGAAATAATTAGAAATACGCACCTAATCTCCATTCCAAAGTTTTCGGAGATTATTATTGGGCATATTAAGTTCAACAAGATTTTCTGCACAAACACCCAATGGAACTGACAATAAAGGATATTCTTTCCAATGTAAAATCTTTAATTTCCCAGGAAGAGTATCAAGATCTTCATAAATATACACTTTTGAAGACTATTAGCAGACAAAGACAAAGATAAGATCATGTGAAGACATCCCTCCTGAAAGTCAACTGATATGCCTCCTGCTTGCTGTTGTTTTTAGCCTGCCATCTACCTCTGCTCCAAGGCAGTTTTGTTTCTTTCCTCAGTTAGCTTTCACTGAGGCTTTCTTGTATATTTTTGTTTCCCTTTGTTTTTTTTATTTCCTTTTTCTTGTTTTCCTTTTACTGTAAAGTTTTGTCTTCTTTTGTTTTCCCTTTTTCTCGGTTGGCCTATTTAGTTCTTCTTCCTCCGTGTAATTTAATTCATTCAATGAATCAATAGACAAACAAAAACATTCCCAACATTCTTTTACTGTGTTTTCTTATATGGTATCAGAGCCAGGTTATGGCAAATCAACAAACCTCTCCTCAAATCACAAGCTCCAATTCAACACTATCTCCAAACTCAACTTCTGTTCCAACATCAGTTCCACATACTCCACATGACCCCACTAATCCAACTAGTCCCTACTACATTGGAACAAATGATGGTCCAGGAGCTATGCTGGTAACCCATATCTTAGAAGCCAACAACTACCACTCATGGGCACGATCAATGAGACGAGCCCTTAGAATCAAAAACAAGTTGGGATTCGTTGATGGAACTCTTTCTGAACCAAGAGATCTCGGTGACCCTTTGATGGAGCATTGGTTGAGATGCAATGACATTGTCATTACTTGGATGCAAAACACCATGGTTGCAGACATTAAAAGCAGCACCGTCTATGCTGAAACTACTCATCTTCTTTGGCAAGATCTTGAACAAAGATTTACCCAGCAAAATGCTCCACGCATCTATGAGATCAAGCAAAGCATAACCAATCTTATGCAAAACCAAGATACGGTTAATGTATATTTCTCCAAACTCAAAACCTTGCTGGATGAGCTATTAAATTATGAACCCATCCCCAACGTCCAACATCAGCAACAAGATTGGATAATGAAGTTCCTCATGGGGTTGAATGAGTCCTATAAAAACATTAAGGCTCAAATCCTCCTAATCAAGCCATTTC
>JASKGM010061373.1:0-17762 GCA_034509205.1 Ceratonia siliqua | reverse complement strand
CAAAAATGAAAAAGAGAACAAATACATAAGCTGGATAGGTAACAAGTTAGCATAACTACTGAATCCCATAAAAAAGATGAGAATTCCTGGTGGCAGAATTTGGTTTTGGAATGCAATGAAGGATAACCTTTTCTGCTATTATTATCCCACTCTGCAAGCAATGCTTCTGTTTGGTAAATAGATTTCAGATAGTCTTTAGTTGTTTCAGTCGCCAGATTTGAATACCATTTCTTTTTTTTTGTCTATATAGGTATGACTGGTTCTGTTTATGACTTTTAAAATGCTTCTAGATGCCTTTGACCCAAACATGAAAGATCCTAGTTACTTCGTATAATCAAGACAAATTTCTCAATAATTTTAGTCAGACTCATACGTAAGAGTAAGTTTTACAAATTAATTAATTGCACTCTGATACCTGTAATAAATATAACTTATGTGGACTATAGCCTTATCATAAATAAGCGCCTGCGACCAAAAGTTCAGTAGACGCCTCAACGTTACAAGTCTGAAAATATGTATTACTTGTACCATTTTGGAGATGGAGTTTACATTTTTGAAAATTATAAAAAAAATTATTAATTTTTAAAAAATAATAAGGTGTCATTTTTAAAATTTTGTTCAAATCATTGTTTCATTAATAAATGAATAGATTTTATTATAACTAGGCGATTAGATATACTCACTATTAATTAAAAAAATATTTAGTGATATCACAAAAAACATAAAAAAAATATTTATTATACCTATATTTAAAAAAAATAAAAATTAAAATGAGACTAAAATTAAAAGCAATTATATTTTTAAAAAAGTATAATTGCTTTTAATTTTAGTCGAAACATCTAAATAGAAAATATTTTCTGAAACAAATGTGTCACCCTAAATTTCTTATCTTCAACTATCCTAAAGCATGGTTAAATAATAGAGACTTCCTTCAAGAAAATAAATAAGATAAAATGATAGACTTCCAACTTCTTCCTTTTCATATAACTAATTTGTTTTAATATCTGCATACATATTAAATTTAAGTGGGGAAATTGTACTTAGATAGGCACAAATGGAATTTAAAGGTAGTGTAATGTTATTTGTATGTCATTTCTTTTACACTATTCTTATATTTATTTTTGTATTTATTATTTTATTATTATTTATCACTTGGAGCAGTCCCTTGTATTAGCTTGAGGATGTGGCCCCCCAAAAGTTTTTAAATTTTATGTAAAAATAATATTATAATTTAACTCCCTTAATAAAAATTATCTAAGTTTTTCTTTCTTTAGCTTCCTCAATGAAAATGATCTAGGTCTGCCCCTGTCTATCATTATTATCATCAATATTTTATTATATAAATAACTAAAAGTGAATTTGTAAGAAAAATATAAAAAAATAAAATATACAAATAACATTTCAGTTGAATGTACTTAATTGTACCTAAAAGGCTTTTCATTTTATTATAAATTTTTTTACAATTTTATATTTAATATAGATGATGAGGATATTTTTAATGATTTGAATCTAAATAGAATAAATTATTGTTACCACATATAGTGAAAAAGCTTAGATACATATAGATCAATTTGTTTATATTTAGATATAACTGGAATTGTTTTTCATCAAATTCAAAGTCAAGTAAATAATAAGGTGATAAGGTATTATATGATATATCTCATAATTAAGTGATAAGAGATTGTTACAATTTTTTTCGTAAAATTTAACAGTATCTAACAGTGGGAGAGATGTTTGTAGATAATGTGACATAAATGGTAAGAAGTTGACCGTAATATTAAAAATATTTAAAAGTTTTTCTATAATTTAATCATAGTGAAAAGGAGGCAACTGTAGTTAATCATCCCTAAATTCAGGAGATTAATGGCATGACGAATTCAAAAAACGAAAAAAATATTATTATACATTAATATCATTATCATCATCATGGTGCAATTCTTAATTTATTTTTCAAATTACCTTAATCTCCGCTTGGTAATGAAACAACTAATATCCTTATTGTTTTTAAAATGATACTTAATTTTCTTATGCAAGTTTTGAAATACAAATTTATTTTTATTTCTCAATCACCTACCATATTGATGTTAAAGATAAATTGATAATTTTTTACCTTTGAAAAAGAACTTAATGTTATTTTAAAAATAAATAAAAATATCAAGTATTATTATCAAGCTTCAATTATCATAATCACTAACAATGCTATCGGTGATGAAATTCATATGTTGGGTTAAATAAACTTTTGATTCCTTTAATATTGTAAAAGTTTCAATTTGGTTCCCTATTTTCATTTTAAACAATTTCATCATTCTATATTTTAAAAGTTTTAATTAAGTCCCCCTTTTATATTTCATCCATAAAACAATGATGTTGCAGTTGTTTTAGTATACGTGATCATTTTGTTATTCATATGAAATTATTATTTAAAAAAATAAAATAAAATAACGCTAATTGCAAGTAATTTTCTTTCATTTTTTATGCGTTTTAACGTAATTTTACTTGATAATTATGTTAGAATGAATAACGAGTTCACGTTTGCTAATTAACTACATTATCATCATTTTTCATTTATTGATGAATAAAAATATGTAAGAGACACTCAAATTAAAATTTTTTAAAATATAAAATTACAATTATTTAAATTAAAAATAAAAGAATCAAAATAAAACTTTAACAATATTAGAGGAAACAAAACTCTATCTAAATCTTAAAAATTTCAATTGAATCATATTAGTGGAGTTGTCATTTGATTGAATCAATTTTGAATATAAATCATTCTAGCATGTCAACCAGAAAAAAGTAAAGAAACCAAAAAAGAAAAGGGAACTAGCCAACTTACTCCACCTCATCATGTAAGCGGGTTGGCCATTTTAGCGGGTCCAACTTATTTTAACAACTCTAATTATAAGTTGTGACCATCAATTATTGATGAATCTTGTGTCGATTATGAAGTTCTTCATACCATGTTACATTCACGTGTTTAATATCAATTTCTAACAACATAAGATTCTTTTAGCTAACGCTAGGGTACATTTCTTCTGAAGAAAAAAAAATATTTTTTAAAAATAATTTTTCCAAATGAAAGCAATTTTTCGCTAAAAATATTTTTTTTGTTGTTTAAAAAATATAATAGAAAATATTTTTCATTATTTTGTGTATTAGATAAAATAATATTTTATAAAGTAAAATACTCTCCACTCCCCTAAGAGATGACTTAATTACACACATATTTCATCTATTTTGAAAACCTGCACATAATTTTACTTAACAAAATTTTGTTAAAAATATTCTATTTAGATTCTTTTTGAAAAAAAACTAATATTACAAATTAGAATGACAGAATTATCCTTACTTAAAACACTCAATTATTCATTAAGACGATGAACAGTTAGTAGTCTTACTCAGTAAGACAATGAACTATGAACTATGAACTATTTCAAGTAATGATATTTTTAAAACAAAAAAAGAATTTTTTTATAAATAATGATATTTTTAAAACACAAAAAAATAAATTTATTTTTCAAGTAATAATACTTTTAAAAAAATAAAAAATTTCTTAAGTAATGATATTCTTTAATTAGAAAAAATGATTTTTTTTCAAGTAAATATATATATATATATATATATATATATATATATATATTTCAAATAATATGTTTTTAAACCAGAAAAAAAATCTCAAGTAATTATATTTTTAAAACATATTTTCTTCAAGTAATGATATTTTTAAAACAAAAATTTTTTTCAAGTCAAGATATTCTTTAAACAAAAAAAAAATCTTTTTCAAGTAATGTTATTTTTAAAATTAAAAAAAGTATTTTTTTTCAAGCAATTATATTTTAAAAAAGGAAGAAAAGGAAAAATTTTCAACTAATGATATTTTTAAACAAAAAATGAAATTTTTTTCAAGTCATGATATTTTTAAAACACAAAAAAATCTTTTTCAAGCAATGATACTTTAAACAACATAAAATTTTTTTTCAAGTAATGATATTTTTAAAATAAAAAAAAGAATTGAAGTAAAATAAAGAAAGAAAAAGATATTTTAGTCATATTATATAAAATCAATAATATTTTAGTCATATCATACAAAAAACATTATGTGACCAAAAGATAACGATCAACTTTAACGTCAGTTAAAAAATTAGTTTTAGTTGTAACTTATTTTAAATTTATAGGAGAATGCTATGTAAGTTTTCAAAGTAGATCTAATGAATGTGTAATTAAGCCATTTTTCAGGGGAAATGAGAGTATTTTACTCTATTTTATATTATTTAAATTAGAGGTTGTAACTTATGACTGTCCCAATATCGAGAGTTGAGCCTAGATCAGTATTTGAGACCCAATCTAAATGTCAAGTTACAACAAAAGTTAAAAGTGATACAGAAACTTTAAAGTGTTAGGATGCCAGGACTCAAAGCTGATAAAATAAAAAATTACTTTCTTTTTTTATTTTTTACTCTAAAATTTGTTAATTTGTTAATTTTTTTAGAAATATCTGTATGCATTGTATATAGCTATTGAACTATTAACAAATGATCAAAATATAAAAAAAAATTAGAAACTTTAAATTTCTAAACGGATTAAACATAAGGATGAACAAATAATAGAAGCAAATGTCACCTTAAAAGGATATCGTGATTGTCATACTGATAAGTGCATATTTTGTTATATTTTTATTATGAATTCTCTTGCATTTAATTGCTTTGTTCTTGAGTTTCTTGTGTTTTTAGCTTAGTTTTATGTTTTGTAGGTGTTTTGAAGTGAAAATGCATTTATGGGAAGAAGTGAGTCAAGTTAAGCATGCTTTGGAGAATTAGAGAAGCAACTATTTGGGGAATAGAGCTCAAAATGCCTATTTTAGGTCAAAAGTCCGAGAAACCAATGCCCCAGCGCCCATCCTTGGGCACCACGAAGCTCAAAATGAAGAAAATTGATTCCAGACTTGAGAGTTCAGCACCCTGGTGCTCTGAGACTGCAGCGCTAGTCAACCAGGGCTACAACTTGTGCATCCAGAAGGTTGGGCATTGCGGCGTTAACTAGCGTAGGCCACAGTACCCACATGCTAATTTGTCCAAATTATTTCTAAGGCTGAGCGCTGCAGTGTCCAGAAGTCAGGCTGTAGCGCTCGTGCGCGCTGATTCACTAAAATATTAGAAAACCTACTTCATATGGGGACTTCTAACACTTGGGAACTTGAGAGAAAGCTTAGACTAGAGGAGGAGAGCAAGAGGAAGGTTGAAGGGAGTGAGATTGGAGAAGATTCAACCTCTCCAGAGAGTTCCCTCTTCACATTTTCGTCATTCTTCTTCTATTTTTTTATAGTTTTCATGGATTGTAATGTTGGATTCCTTGATTTTCTGATGTTAGAAGGCTAAACCCCTTTGGTTGAGGGTGAACTCAATGCCTTGGATATGATTTTGTGATTATATTCATTGATAATGTATTTAACTTCTTTTGAATGGTTGTTTATGTTCTTCTACTTGATTTATTCATGAATGTTGCTTGGTTTTATTTAGATGGCCAACTAAATTAACTAGGTAATCATCTAATGCTAGGATAAATGATTGAATACTTAATAGTTTGATTCTTTTATTCACAAGTAGCAATGTGTAGTGATTAGGGATGTCCAAATCCTTGAGAATTATGATGTGGAACATAACATAGGTTAAATAATCCAAGCTTTTGAGATTGTTGCCTAGATTAACCTATCTTTCTTACCTTAATGCTTTCAGTGGATTAAATCTAGGAAGCTTTTGCTAGGTTGTTCATTGGATAGGGAGTAAGGAGGGAGCTTTCTTCTATTTGTCGAATAACTAAGAAAAAATTGGGATAGCAGAGTTTATTATTATCTACGGTTAATAGTCAAGATAAAGAGTTGAAGACATTGTCATGTTTATAATCATAATGAATGATTGTCTACGATCATTTGTCATTGTCCAATGGAGAAGAGTGAATCCTCAACCATGTTCCTCATTTTATTCTAAGTTTCTTGTTATTTATATTACTCTTTAGTCATAGTGCTTTTATTTACTTTCATCTTTATTTTAAGTACCTTTATTCTCGCCAAAACCCCCATTTACATTTCAAACATTGATTTATCGATTTGTTTAGTAAGTAATCAACTAAACTCAATCCTCTGCCAGAAAACGATCATTGCTCATAAATACAAAAATACTTACCACTATACTACAAGGAGATTTATATTTATATTAGTTGTGTTTCCCATTTGGAAAGTAATCAAATTGAGGCTTCGTGTCCAAGGTTTGAAGTTCAATTTGGGAAGGCATCACATACGTTTCAAAGACTACTTATTAATTTGAGTAAAATACTCTCCCCTCCTTGAGAGATGACTTAATTACACATTCCTCATCTCTATTTTGAAAACCTACACATAACTCCACTTAACCTAACTCTGATAAGAATATTTTATTTAGTTTTTTTAAAAAAAAACTAATATTGCAAATTAGAATGACAGAATTGCTCTCACTTAAAACACTCACTCATTAAGACGACAAATAGCTAGTAGTCACACTTAATAAAACAATTAACAGCGA
Organism: Ceratonia siliqua; assembly: GCA_034509205.1. Taxonomy (NCBI): domain Eukaryota; kingdom Viridiplantae; phylum Streptophyta; class Magnoliopsida; order Fabales; family Fabaceae; genus Ceratonia; species Ceratonia siliqua. The sequence continues at coordinate 11,208 of JASKGM010061373.1, read as the reverse complement.
AAAGTTTCAAATAATGATATTTTTAAAATGAAAAAAAAGAAATTTTTTTAATGCCATTTTTCAAACAATTTTTTTTCAAGCAATAATACTTTTAAAACAAAATAAAAAGAAAATTTTCTTAAGTACTGATATTCTTTAATCATTAAAAATAAACTTTTTTCAAGTAAATATATATATTTTTTTAAAACTATTTTCCAAATAATAATTTTTTAAAACAAAAAAAATCTCAAGTAATTATTTTTTTCAAACAGATTTCTTTTTGAAGTAATGATATTTTTAAAAGAAAAAAAGAAAAAATTTCAAGTCATGATGATATTCTTAAAACAAAAAAGTCTTTTTCAAGTAATGTAAATTTTAAAACAGAAAAAATATTTTTTTCTTCAAGTAATTATATTTTATAAATAGAAGAAAAGGAAAAACTTTCAACTAATGATATTTTTAAAACAAAAAAGGAAAATTTTTTCAAGTCATGATATTTTTAAAACACAAAAAAAATCTTTTTTAAGCAATGATACTTAAAAAAAAAAGAAATTTGTTAGGCACAAGTAATGATATTTTTAAAATAAAAAAGGCAATTTCTTTTTCAAATAACTAATTTCTAAAAAAAAATTCAAGTAAAATAATTGTCACAATGTGACGAGAAGTGAAAAGTTTTGATTTTATGACTTTAGTTGTGTAAGGAAAAATATAGAAAAAAAAGTAGAGTTACCACCAATTAATTAGAAAGATAATTGGAATCCTTAAAAAACATAAGAAAATTGACGCTTGGAATTAGATAAAAGGTTCGGGAGTCTGATTACAAGTAGAGAATGTGTTAGACACTCCACAATATCTATCCCTAAGGATAGTTACCCTAAATTATTTGTTCTTAAATTTCCTGTATTTTAATTATCCCCTCTTATTAACAAAATATAGAAAACTCCATTGATCGTAAAACAAAGTTTTAGGACGTGAGATAAGGCAAAGACAATGGGGGAGAAAAATCTCCACACAAAGTCCAAAAATGCTATAGAAGAATAATTCTCCATATAACATTTAAATCAAATTGGAGAACAAATCTCTATATAAGTTAGAAAACAAAAATGAGATATCAATTCTCTATATAATGTTATAAGAGATAATCCCTTAGAAAACATTTTAATTGGGCCCTTTGAAAAGATTTTCAAAATTTTCCTTCAAGATGGTGGAAAATTCTTTTGAACATTTTTGGTGATCTATGCCTTTGGGATTCCAAACGATCAGAATTCTATTTACAAAATACGGGCTGACCCTTCCATTTTCTTAAGATCTTTGGAGCCTCATTACCCAAGTAAACTTCATTAAGTAGGGATTTTCGAAAAATGTTGGTAAAGAGTCTTGGTTTAAAGCTTTTTACATTGAATTTTATCATTTTTTTATTTTAGAGAAAAATAAGGTGCATTGGACACCTAAATTTATAATAAAAATCAAAATGCCATGAAAATGTAATAAAAAAATGAAGATAAAATGAGCTAAAACAATTCAAACAAAAACAAAACAAAATAATAGGAGACATAATTAAATAAGAATGAACAAATAATAAAATATCATAAATAAAAGTAAACTTGCAAGAAGGAAAGAAAAATAAATAAAAGGTACTCACCCATTACAAATGGAAATTTACACCAAACCAACTAATGATAGAAGATAAATCAAAGTAATATATTACATAACACCAAACAAAAATTAACAAACTTATAAAATAAATAAATATGCAAATAAGAAGAAAAAAAACATTCAAAGTAAAACATAGGATAATATTCTGAGCTCAAGAGATAGAGAGGGTTTATTGTCTCCAAATGGCCACAAGATGCATGTTGAACTAGGTTTGCCTCACAATTTTAAAGCATGAGGAGTCTCATTTCTAAATCAGAAGCAAACCTCCTCTGATTTAAAATGCAAATTAACATCGTATTTGAACTAGTAAGAAAACCTAGTTGGGATAAGATAAGAAGAAAAGAGGATTAACTTCAAATCAGTAGGTTTAAGAATCAAGAATCAAGATCAATGTTTAAATTAATTCAATAGTGAACTTTATAACTGAAATCAATCTTGGAAACAATAGATTGATAACCCAGCAATTTAAAACCAAGTTTTAAACATCATATTATGAACTAGTAACAAGAATTAGTTTCAAAATTGCAGATCATAATCTCATGACCGAGAGTCCGAAACCATAAACCATCAAACCAAAATCAATTTTTTTCAAACGATTAATAAATCAAAATCAAATGGAATTTTAAAACAATTGATTGTGAAATAGAATGGGATTTCAAAATTACATCTCATGAATCCATGGCTAAAGTCAGACACAATAAAGAACCCCTTGCATGTAAATCCTTTAGATACAAAGAGACCTACTGGTCATCACAGTTCACACAAAACCAAACAATCACATACAAAGAAAGAAAGAAAAAGAAGAGAAAGAGTGTTACCTCTTATGAATTATAAACGAAAATCTCTCCTTAATTCTTCTTTTCCCTCTCACCTTAGTCCTAAATTTCTATCAACTAAGCCTCTCCATTTTTAGGTGCCTCTATTTGGCTAACACTCCCCTTTTATAGCCATAAACAGAGACCCTTGCATAAATGACGATGGGAAAGACTAGGTAACATGTTGCAGCAAACAACGGAAAGAAAGAGGCGCCGTTGCAGTGATATGATGGAAAGCAAAGGGGGTGCCATTTGCATAGACGACACCAACGAGGTGCTTCCATTAATGGCCAGCAGGTACAATGACAGAAAAGGCGTGTTACAGATCAAGTTTTGTGCAGGGAGAGAAGCTTCAATAATAGATGGAGAGAAGAGAATGCGGCTAGGTGAGAATGGGAGAGGTGATTGGGGATTGCAGTGAAGAGAGAAGGTGAGAGGCGTCTAGGGTTTTAGGTAAAGGGAAAGGGGCATTTAGGCTAAGGTTGTTGGGTTAGGTCGATTTCAGTTGGACCAAGTTTGAACTAGTGGATTGGGCTAAGTGAAAAAAGAAAAGAAAAAAAGAGTTGGGCTGATGGGTTCAAAGGGATCTTGTTTGTTTAGTTGTTTTTGTATTTTTCTTTTTCTTTTTCATATTTATATTTCTTTGCTTTTTTTTTAATTTTCATAATAATAAAAAGAAATAAATATAGATCATTGTACTTTATATTTTTTGGTTTTTTTTTAATTTTTATTTTTGAATCCTTTTGGATTTTTCAATTTTTTTAATAACAAATAATAATAATTAAAAAACCCGAACAAATTATGATGTTTACAGTTGCTCTTTTTTACTTATTTCTTAATGGGAAAAAATGAAAACAAAAGTTTTTCAATTTACCTATAAAGAACAAGTAAAGATAAAAAAAAAAACTTATATTTTGTCCAGGAGCAAGACTAATTAGTGTATTAAAATTTAAAATTTCGCAAGGGATTAACATACAAAGCTAGAAAAATGGGATTCGACAAGGAATTAATGCTTGAAACCGAAAGAAGATTTAGAATCTGGTAAGGGATGGCTTAGGATGTTAGTTGTCAAAGCTAGGCTTAGGTGGCCAATTGACAAGATTAGTAGGGTACTAGTTGTCAAAACTAGGCTTAAAGTGCGAGTCGTAAAGATGGGCTTCGGGAGCCAGTCGTGAAGCTGGGCTTGGGACACTAGTAGTTAAAACCAGTAATGGTGCTAAACATAAAACTAGGCTTAAAGGTACTAGTAGTCAAAACCTGTAGTGGTGCTAGACGTAGAGATAGGCTTAAAGGTACTAGTAGTCAAAACCAGTAATGGTGCTAGACATAAAGTTAGGCTTAAAGGTACTATAAAGTAAATTTGAAAACTTTAGCATGCAGTCAATCGGCATGTTAAAAGAATTTGAAAACTTTAGCACGGAATTAATCGGCATGCTAAGTGAAATTGAACATTTTAGCACAGAATTAATCGGCATGCTAGGTGAATTTGAAAACTTTATCACAAAATTAATCGGCATGCTAAGTGAATTTGAGATTGGCACAAAATAAAAATTGATTACCAACTAATTTCAAAAATGGTATTGGATGAATTGAGTACCAAACTATTTCAAGAATGGTAAGGCGTGAAAATGACTTACTCCTTATGCATGTTGAGCTGTAAGGTGTATAAATATGATGATGATGTAGTAAAGATAGCATGGCACGAAATCACCTTTTAGATAAAAATGTTTCTTTCAAAATGTGCATTGTAATCCAAAGAAAGACCCACTGAGCGTGTCCCCTTCTCCCCCTTCCTTGTATTTCTCTAAAGTTTTCCAACCCACAGAGCTAACGGAAGCACTAATTTTGGAAATATGGTATTTATCATTCCTATATTAGAACTTGTCACCTTCGAGAAAATTCCAGAGTCAATCCAATCCAAACCAAGAAGCCTACTACTTTTTCTGTGAGGCACAACCGATCATACCAAAGTATGATAAAGTAATATTTAGTTCAAGCATTAAATTAAATTAAATCAAATATTATCCAAAGAGAGAATAATTAAGACAGAAATCCATTAAATGAACAAAGACAATGGAATTTTGCCACAATTAAATTCCTTAGTATCCATAAACTCTTTGATTCTCATGTTGTAACTGATATGTATTCTTGTATTCTTTGAAGAAAACAGATTTGATGTCAACAACAACCATCTTGCAAAATTACCCCAGTTTTAGTTTCAACTTGGCATTTTAAGATTAGAATTCATCCTGATTGACCCAATCTTGGTTCATGGGTTCCTCTTAATTCGAATGTCACACTTAGCATTTAACCCGCCCTTTTAGGTTTTCTATTAGGGATTTTTTGTTTGCCTAAATTTTGCCTAAGTTTCCTTCTCGGATTTTCAACTTAGTAACTTCCTTTTTTTTTTTTGACCTCTCAAGTTTTCAACTTAGCGGTGTTCTTTTCAAGCATAATAGCATTTAACCATGTCAAAATTGATTGGTCTTACCAATTCCTGTCCATCCATGTCGATGAGGATCAAAGCTCCACCGATAAAGCTTGCTTGACAATGTATGGTCCTTTATATATAGGAGCCCATTTCCTCCTGGCATCTTCTTGATTAGGCAGTATTTTTTGAAGTACCAAATTTCCCGTTTGGAATTCTTGTAGACGTACCTTTTTATTAAAAGCTCGAGCCATCATTCTTTTCGTACAACTGCCCATGACATATGGTTGACAATCATTTTTCTTCTATTAGATTCAACTGCCTATAGCAAACTTCAACCCATTCAGCTTCCTCAAGCTATGCTTCTATAAGTACCCTTAAAGATGGAATTTCTACTTCAATTGGCGTAATCACCTTCATCCCGTATACCAACGAGGATGGTGTTGCTCCAGTTGATGATCTCACATAGGTACAGTAAGCATGGAGTGCATATGGTAGTTTCTCATGCTAATCTTTGTAAGTTACTATCATCTTTCCTAATATTTTCTTGTGGTTTTTTTTTTGCCGCTTTTATTGCCCCATTCATTTGCGGTCTATATGGCGCCGAATTATGATGTTTAATCTTGAATTGCTCACATAACTTCTTGACTTTAGAACCATTCAAATTGGGTGCATTGTCAGTGATTATTCTCTCTAGTACTCTGTCTCGACATATGATGTTAAACTTAATGAATTTTAGAAACACTTTCTAAGTAATTGTGGCATAAGAACCTGTTTCAACCCATTTAGTGAAATAATCGATAGCCACTAAAATGAAGTGATGCCCATTGGGTGCTTTAGGATTTATGGGTCCAATCACATCTAAACCCCACATGTAGAATAGCCATGGGGCCATCAAGTTATGCAGCGAGAATGGTTGAGCATTAATTGGATATCATAAACTTGACACTTATGGCACTTTCAACAATAATTTATGCAATCATTTTCAATAGTAGTCTAATAGTAACCACACTTTAGAATCTGACAAGTTATCATGTGCCCATTAGCATGGATTGCACATGTACCTTCATGTATTTCTGTCATGATTGCTGATGCTTCCCTATAATCCATACAATGAAGTAACATCCCATCATAACCTCCTTTTTACAAGATTTCTCCACTAAAAAAGAAACTAGCCACTAAATGCCTAATGGTTTTCTTGTCATTCTTTTCTATACCCTCGGCATTTTGTCGAGTTTGGATATAACATTTGATGTCTTCGTACCATGGTTGTTCCATACTTTGCTTAACATTGAGACAATATGCTTGCTCATTTCTGGCTCTAATATTAATGTGTAAAACTCTACTTCCTTGGTCTAGCTTGATCATGATAGCCAATGTTGCTGGTGTATCAGCAAACTAATTCTAATCTCCGGTTAAATGTGTGAAGATTTCCTTAAATTCATTAACCAATTCGGACAGATATTTCTGATACAATACTAATTTCACGTCCCGTGTCTACCATTCTCCCTTAACTTGATAAATGATGAGAGCTAAATTACCAAATACTTCTAACTTCCTTATATTCATTGTTAGAACCTCTTGTAATCTATTAACACAAGCCTCATATTTGGCGATATTATTTGTGCAATTAAAGTATAATTTTATGGCAACTGGAAATTGTTTCCCCTCTAGGAACATAATGACAGCTCCCAGGCCATTTCCATGTACATTGACTGTTATATCGAAATACATCTTCTAGCTTCCTTCCTTCTCGGACTCTTTAGTATTCAAAATGTCTTGGTCTAGAAACTCAGAATCTCCTGATTATTGTTCATTCACCAAATTATCTGCCAAATGGTTCGCAATAATACTTCCTTTCATAGCTTTGGCCATGATGTATTTAATGTCATACGCTGACAATATAGCTTGCCATTTGCTAACTCTTCCTGATAAGTGAGGTATTTCAAAAACATATTTCAATGGATCAATTCTAGAAACTAGCCAGATAGTGTAATAGGCCATGTATTAATGAAGCCTATTAGCTGTCCAAACAAGAGCACAATAAGTTATTTCAATAGAAATATATCGACTTTCACATTCATTGAACTTTTTACTTAAGTAGTACATTACCCTTTCTTTTCTACTATTTTCCTCATGTTGAGTAAGCATCGCTCTCATTGATGCCGGGAAGACCAAGAAATATAATAGTAAAGGTCTACCTAGAGTAGGTGGTACCAAAACAGGTAGGGTTTGAAAATAGGAGTTGACTTTGTCAAAGGCTTCTTGACATTCCCGATTCCATTCTCTGAGGTTGTGCTTTCTCAGTAATTTATCAAGATCAATTTGATTTCGCTTTTGGCTTACCATGAAACCTAGTAGCTTTCCAAATGAAGCCCCAAATGTGCATTTAATCAGATTTAAACGTAGCTTGTACTTTCTCAATCTTTCAAATAATTTTATTAGCACTGCCACGCAACTTTCTTCACCATTGGACTTGGCCACAATGTCATCCACATACACGTGTTTTCTATGTATTAAATCATGGAATAATGCTACCATAGCTCTCTAATAAGTAGTTCTAGTGTTCCTGAAACTAAATGGAATTACTCTGTAGCAGTGTGTCTCCTACTGAGTGACAAAAGTTGTTTTCTCCTTATTTGCTTTATCCATGTACCCTGAGTATCCATCCATAAATGAATACCTAAGGTTAACTACAGTGTTATCTTCTAGCACATCAATGTAAAGTAGAGGAAATCATCCTTGGGACTTGCTTCATTCAATTTCCTATAATCAACACATATTCTTACTTTGTTGTCTTGTAGAGGAAATCATCCTTGGGACTTGCTTCATTCAATTTCCTATAATCAACACATATTCTTACTTTGTTGTCTTTCTTAGGGATAAGTGCTATATTTGCTACCCATTCCGGGTATTGAGCTACTTCGATGAAACCATCTTCTATTTGTTTCATTACTTCCTCTTTAATATTTGAGATAGTTCTGGTCTCATTCTCCCCAGTTTTTGCCTTGGAGTATAATTTGGATTCAAAGAATCTTATGTGTTGAAATTTAAGGATTAAGACCTGGCATGTCTTGGTAAAACCAAGTGAATACATCAATGAATTCTTTGAGAAGGGCAATCATTTGTTCATTTTCTAGGTTCTTCACAATCTTGAGTTCTTTCTTGTTTTCCTCGATTCTCAAATTTATTATTATGATTTCCTCATTATGGGGACCTATTCCTCTTTTGGATGATTCGAATATCTTTACAAATCTTTCTACTATTTCATTATCTTATTCATCAAAGTCACAATCATACTTATTAATTTCAACATGAGAATCAATCATTGCACACTGAGTCATTTTGTAAAGAAATAGCAAAAAACTTGATATTTCATTTCTTGGATAATTATAAGGTCCAACATTTTAAGCAAAATTCCAAATGACCTTGGACATCGGCCAAGTGAGTCAAAAGTTCAAACTAAATATTACTCTAGAGTTCATATAGCTAAGATTGGCTTCGCATCCCAGTTGTTAAGTGGCTGTCCCCCTTGGTCTGGCCTAATCTGACTTTTGTGACCTTTTCCACTACTTGGAGCATTCACAGCCTTTTCTGGCTTCATAACATGTGGTGTTGATGAAAAAATCTTACGGATGTGAGGTATACTCTTGGTGCTCCTCTTTTCATGCTTGAGCTTGTACCCTAAGCCTTGACGACCTATATTCTCCTCAACTTCAGTATGTGAGGGGATGCCTTGTAAATTTCAGCCCAAACCTTTCCCTGGTTGGTACCCATTCTTTGTCATGATCTCCTCTACCTCATTCCTTGGTTTGATGGTTTGCTCATATGTGGTCTCTTTTTCAGAAACTTCTAACACTTAAAAGGAATTCCCTAAGTCCTTATCGATGGCTTCAACATAAGAGACTAATGATGGCTTGGAAATCAGTATCTCTTGCTTACTCTGGACAGTTATGACCCTTCTTCCATTGATAAATTTGAGCCTTTGGTGCCAAGAAGAAGGCACGACTCCTGCTGTGTGGATCCAAGGTCTTCCTAATAATAATGTATATGACGGTTCAATATCCATAACTTAGCATACCGTCTAGAAAGTACTAAGACTGATTTCTAAGTTCAAGGTGATATATCCCTTATCCTCCCTCCTAGTGCCATCAAACGCTCACACTATAAGGCCACTGGTTTGCATGTTCTCTATGCTAACAGGCAATTGTAGAAGTGTGAAGTATGGCAGCACATTCAAAGATGAACCATTATCTATCAACATGTTTGAAACGATACACCTTTCACATTTTGCTATAATGTAGAGAGACCTACTATGATTGTTTCCTGACAAGCTTAAACCTCATTCCGAAAAGGCAATCATATTGGACACCCTCACATAATTCACTATATCTTCAAACTTTTCCAAGGTGATAGTAGGAGCGATGTAGACTTGATTCAACATTTTTTGCAAGGCTTTCCTGTGTGCCTCTAAATTGAGGATTAGCAACAAGAGAGATTTTAGCTTGTCTTTTTCTATTAGTCTATAATGTCACACTTGCATATATCCTTATCTTAAGGAACTCATTTGCTTGACTGGGATTTAGCTCTAGTACGACCTCCACTATTATTTCTTTCCCTTGTGTCACAGCGTGACGAATGGATAAAACACATATTTTATGAAATGGAATCGCCACCAATTAATTTAGAGGATAACTGAAATCCTATAAAAAAACCTAAAAACTAGCCTTTGAAACTAGAGGAAAGGTTCCGGAGTCTAATTAAGAATAGGGAAGGCGTTGGTATCCCACAACATCTATCCCTAAGGATGGTTACCCTTAATTGTTTGTGCTTAATTTTATTGTATTTTAATTATTTTGATTACCCTTTTTATTATTGTGATTATAAAGAAAATGAAAGATAAAAAAACTGGACCTAACTTACTATGTAAAAGCATACGTACTATAATAGGGATCAAGGTCCATGTAGTTCGATATTTTTTTGTGATGTGCATAGAACGAATATATAATCTCAACCTTAAAACAAATAATATTTTGGTTTGTCTAGGGCAGATATATAATCTCGACCCTAAAACAACAAGTTTGATAAGATAATGTGAGAGAATAAATTTTTACCTAAAATCTTTAAGGACTAAGACAATGTGGGAGGACAAACCTACACCCAAAGCCTATGGATGAAATAAGATAGTATAGAAAAATAAATCTTCATATAAAGATTAAGAGAACATGAGAAAATAATTTTATACATATTGTTTATGAAAAATTAGGTCAATAGGAAAAATAAATTTCCATACAGAGCCTAAAACACTATAGGAGAACAATTCTCCATATAATATTTAGAAAAAAACAAGGATGGTGATCTTTGAAATCACCATTGAAGGATGAAGGATGAAAGACAATGTTTTAAAAACCTATATTATTATCCATTTTTGTAAACCCAATTTTGAGCATTTGCAACTCAATTTGTTTTGAATGATATGATATCTAAAATTCAAGGCTTAATTCCATGGACCTCTTTTAAAATCAATTTTAATTTTCAGCCTTCTTTGAATGGGCCTTGGACCCTTTTTCAGAACATTTCTTTTTATTTTGAAAAAAGTAAATGCCCTTGGAGCTTTAATTAGAAAACATTATTATGAAGGCCCTTGAAGTCTAAAAGCGATATTATTTATTCTCATCTAATTGTGCCTTGGACACTTTAATTTTAAATGAGACCCACAATGAAGATATAAACTAAAGCTAAATAAATGATAATACTAACAAAATACCAATGAAAGAGACTTATGTCCATACAACCAGGAAATGGGGAGCATAATGATAAAAAACAAAATATTACCAACAAAGGAATGGACGCAGAAGTGATAAAGTATTACATACCTCGAAAACTTATACCATAAGAGATATAACCAAGCAGGAAACTAAACACATGCAATGACCAATATATTAATAATATGAGCTCATGAGTAAAGGGGTTCCTTTCATTTCAACTAACTATGGGTAGCAAGGTCCACAATCCCCATTCACTCAATGTATCTCAAAGTATGCATTTTAAGTAGGGGTGTCAATTAGGGTTGGCCTGTTAACCATTGATCCGTTAACCCTTGATGGGTTAGGGCGAGTTTTGAGCCAAAAAAACAGACCCTAAAAAATGAGGGTCATTTTTGGCCTGGCTCGTTTAAGGCTCTGCTAGCCCTTGACAAACTGGGTTGATCCCTGTTAAATTTTTTTTTTTTTTTTACAAAACCTTGTAATAAACTAGTAGTGGAGTGGGAAAATGAATGAAAATTAAGTGAAAGACTTTGATGTATTTGATGTAAGTTTTAATTTTTTT
>JASKGM010061362.1:0-17765 GCA_034509205.1 Ceratonia siliqua | reverse complement strand
TTATTTCTTTGATTGATTTTGGCGTTGCCTGTATTCAGGTTATGAACGTCTCGGTCTTGAGATCTGGTCGAGACGGGTCGATCTGGAGGTAAGGTCGGTTCCTTCTAATCGGTCTTGTTGACAAGTAAACAAAGGAGGTCGGGCGCGAGTATTGCACTTCGATGTCAAAGTTAGTATTGTCCCTACTTCCAATAAATCTAGTCATACCTGAAGAGTGTATTTATAGGCTGGTTGGTGTTTGACTGGCCCCTAGCGGGCCCCGGTTGTTGGGCCTTGGCTGCTGGGCCTTGGCAGGGTCCACTACACTTGCCCCTCCAATGATCCTGGGTCAGCGTTCTTGAGGTCGGGAAATGGTTGGTAGTGGTCGGCAGATTGACCGCCTGGTTGGGAAGTGGTTGACTGCGGTCAGGATTTTAATCGCAAGGTCTATGAACCGTTGGATTTCTGTCGAAATGACCTTTACGCTTCCTGAGCCTCTGACGATTTGTTTGCTGTCGTTGGATGCTGTTATCTCAGGCCGTAGGATCAGTCTCCTTTTTGCTAGAAATAGGGGAGCGTCACCGCGTCCTTCGTTGCTTTTTACTGTTGACGACTTCCTGCATCTTCTGTTTGTTTCCTTTCGGTGCTTGTGCTCGTGTCTTTGCTACTTCATGAGGTTAGTATTTTACTTTGTTGGCTTCTTTTGGTTTTTCTGGGTCGTATGGTTATGGGTTGGCCATCCTTCAGACCATTCCACAAGTTGCTTCCTGGGTTTGGTCGGTGTATTTTGCTTGAATGGCCGCTGGCCAAATTTGGGTGATTTAGACCAACTGTTAAGCTAAACTTTGTTTTTGGTCAGTCTAGGTTAAGGTGATGAGGTCGGGCAATCCAAGCTCAAGGTGTCTTCCTTCTGACGATTCCCCCGAAAGAGAGGTGGGGGCCTCTGGCCGGGGGAGTGGTGAGGAGTCTTTATTTGATTAGGTGAGCGAAGATATCCGCTACCTGGATTCTTGCTTCGGAGCAGATTTGATGCCGTCTTTGAAAGAACACCTGTTCGTGGAGGATTGGGGGAATAGTTCTTTCGATGTTGAAGCCTGTCCTGAGGCGGCGTCCGTGTGGGACTTTAGTTGGGAGAATGAATTTTTTGTTTTTAACTTCTATTTTGTCGAGAAGGTTGGTGCAACTTTGCCCCTGTCTACCTTTGAAATGGATTTTTTCAGAGCTGTGAATATTGCCCCCACCCAGCTTCATTCTAACGGGTGGGGGTTCTTGCAAGGTTTTCAGCGCTTGTGTGATCTGCTCAGGGTCCGGCCTTGGGTTGATATATTTTTTTACTTTTTCTTATTGAAGGACCCCAGTAAGGGAGTGGGGTACCTATACTTATCTGCCCGGTCACATCTATCTTTGATGAAATCGCTCGAGGAATCGGCCAAGGACTGGAAGGACTAACTTTTTCGGGTCGCCATCCCGAGGACGGGTGTTCAACTGGCTTTTTTTCTTGATGAAGCTGGTTATCCTCGCTTTTCCCTGAGGTGGAAATCACATTACCATAAAGTCCGTGCGAAGGATTTCGGCAACTTTGATACCGAGGGTCAAGGGATAATATAGACCCTCGGGCTGTTTATTAGCAAGCGTGCTCGAGATGTCACCCTTAAGACTCGAGATTTAATACGTAGGTTTCTGACTTGTCTCATGTTTGGCTTGGTATTGTGCTTTTTAACTTATCCAGTTGTTTGTTGCAGACGGTCTTCTCTCGGTTGAGGACATGAACCGGTTGGCTAAGCTTGCTCTGTTGCGAAAGGCAAAGGCGGAGTCTTCTAAAGTGACCTTGGCCACCCCTATCAGGACCGTTCTTGCCAGTGATGTGGGGGTTGCCCGGGAGGAGGCTGTGGGAGCGAGCAGTTCTGGTAAGGGGAAACGGCCGGCCTCATCCAACCGTCGTCGGGAGGTGGATAGTGCGGAGGACAGAGGTCGGTCCTCCCACCCCGAAGTCAAAGCCATTTCGTCGGACGAGTTTAGTGGTCGGTCCGCAGGGTTTTCTACTTGCTTCGCTGCTGACGTTGTTCATCAAGCCGGGCATCCGACTGTATCGTTCTGGAACAATCGGTTGGATGTGGGTTCCTTGGTGGATACGGAGTTTCTCCTTACTTCTGATGCTCGGAAGTTAGGTTCAGCCTCAATGGTTTGCCTTTCCCGGTATGCACTTGCGAATCATGCTCGTGGTTTGGTACCACCCGGGAGCTGGAGAAACGTGTTACTAATTTTATCGATGAGAGCATCCGTATGAGGAACAAGCTTGCTGACTTGAAGGAGAGGCTGTCTGAGGTTGATAAGGAGCTCGAGGAAGTGACAGTGGCTCGGGTGCGGGCCGTAGAGCTTGACGAAGAGTTTCAGCAGGCGCGGAAGGTGTTAAAGGCTTCCTAGAGGAAAGTTGAAATTCTATCCTCTGAGTTATCCAAGGCCGCTCGTCATTTGAGACGCGCCCGGTCTTCAAAAGGAAGGATGAAGGAAAGGGCCGAGAAGAAAATTGGTTCGAATTATTTAATGGCATTCACTGAGGGATTTGATTTGTACCGCGATCAGGTCAAGTTCTTTCGTACGAATTTTCCTGTGGATGACTTGGATCCTTCTAAGATGGTTCCGGACGGTGAGCTGGTTGAGCCGGTTGACGATGGTCAGGACGACCTGGCCTTCCTTGTTTCGGAGTCGGGGGATGATCAAGACTCGTCTTCAGATTAGTTTACTTTTAAGTTGTTGTAATGGAACTCATTTATTGGAAATTGATGTTTAGTACATGGATGCGTTAAATTGTGCTTTGCTCTTTCTTTCTTTCTTTTTTTTTGGCTTCCAAAGGGTCACTCGTGCTTCTGCTTGGTCAGTGTCTGAAAGCTTTCAAGGGGTCGTGTTACGTTTAGGTAAGGCTGCCCATTTTACGGAGTCGTTCGTCTCGAGGGCAGCTTTGACCGCTTTGGGAGACATCGGTCTCGAGGTCAGCTTTGACCGTTATTGGTCCCGAGGTTGGCATTGGCTGTTTTGGGAGACATTGGTCTCGAGGTCGGCATTGGCCGTTTTTGAAGACATTGGTCTCGAGGTCGGCATTGGCCGTTTTTGGAGACATTGGTCTCGAGGTCGGAATTAGCCGTTTTTGGGGAGACATTGGTCTCGAGGTCGGCATTGGCCATTTTGGGAGACATTGGTTTCGAGGTCGGCATTAGCCATTTTTTTGGGGAGACATTGGTCTCGAGGTCGGCATTGGCCGTTTTGGGAGACATTGGTCTCGAGGTCGGCATTAGCCATTTTTGGAGACATTGGTCTCAAATCTAGTCTATTTCATAATATTTGAGGTTGGTTACATTCCATGTGCAGGGAATTAAGCTTCCCAGCCGGGACGTTTCCAGGAAAGCCTGACCCTGGATCCACCCATGAACCTAACTGAACTTTTGACCAGGGCATCAAAGCATGTTAACCTGGAGAAAATACTCAAAATGTCTGAAACCAGGGCTCGCCCTCATTTTTCCTGAGGGTAGAGAGAATGGCCGACGTCCTTTGGTGTGTGATGCTTGCCGAGAAGCGGGCAACGACCAGTTTTTCAATATCCATTGGTCTCGAGGTCGGCATTAGCCGTTTTTGGGGAGACATTAGTCTCGAGGTCGGCATTGGCCGTTTTGGGAGACATTGGTCTCGAGGTCGGCATTAGCCGTTTTTTTGGGAAGACATTGGTCTTGAGGTCAGCATTGGCCGTTTTGGGAGACATTAGTCTCGAGGTCGGCATTAGCCGTTTTGGGAGACATTGGTCTTAAATCTAGTCTATTTCATAATATTTGAGGTTGGTTACATTCCATGTGCGGGGAATTAAGCTTCCCTCGATGGTTTCTAACCTATATGCCCCTTTGCCCAAGACTTTTCTTACCCTGTAATCCCAGTTTGGTGCTAGCTTTCCTTCTGATAGGTGTTTTCTGGAGACGTCTGCTCTTCTGAGAACAAGATCTCCTTGGTGGAGATTCCTCCGTTGGACCTTAGTGTTATAGTAAGTGGCAATTCTCTATTTGTAGGTGATCATTTGTAGGCGAGCTTTTTCCCTGACCTCTTCAAGGAGATCCAGGTTTACCTGCATTTGCTGTATGTTGTTATCGGGCTCGTGGTACTTTGCCCGGATGGTTGGTTCTCCTACTTCTACAGGGATCATTGCTTCAACTCCATAGGTTAATTTGTAGGGTGACTCTCTTGTCGAGGTCTGAGGAGTTATCCTATATGACCAGAGTACCCAAGAGAGCTCTTCTGTCCAACCGCCCTTGGTTTGCTGCAACCTCTTATTTATTCTTTCCAGGATTATGCGATTTGCTGCCTCAACCTGTCTGTTTGCTTGGGGATGCTCCACTGATGTAAAACTCAGCCGAATGTTGAGGTCGGCACAAAATTTCTTGAACCCTTCGCTTACGAATTGGGTTCCATTATCGGTTGTTATGGTGTGGGGGATGCCGAACCTGCACACAATGAAAGTTTGAACAAACTTTTTATCCTGCTTGGCAGTTATGGAGGCTAAAGATTCTGCCTCTATCCATTTGGAAAAGTAATCTATTACTATAATTAGGAATTTTCTTTGGCCCATTCCGACCGGAAAGGGTCCCAACAGGTCTAGGCCCCATCGGCAGAACGGCCAGGGCTCGACCGCTATGTGCAGGTTGGTTGCGGGTGCTAGATGTCGGTGGGAGAACTTCTAGCATTTGTCGCATTTCTTCACCAGCTCATTTGCTTCACTTTTCAAGGTCAGCCAGCAGTATCCTGCCCGCAGTGTCTTCATTGCTAATGATCGTGCTCCGATGTGGTGGCCGCATATGCCTTGATGTATTTCTCGGAGAACATAATCAGCTTCATCCGCGGCGAGACACTTGAACAAGGGAGTATAGTATCTGCATTTATACAGTGTCTCGCCTATCAGGCAGTACGCGTTGGCTGTCCTCTGCAGTTTCGTACGTTTGTTTTATCGGGTGGTAAGATCCCGGTTTGCAGATAGTGTTTGATTGTGGTTATCCAACTTGGTGGTCGATTGCTAATGTTAAAGTTATCAATCTGTATGCTAGGGTTGGCTAATGTTTCTTGGATGATTGTTTGGTTGTTTGCTGGGCTTTTGCTGCTGGCGAGCTTAGAGAGGACGTCAGCTTGGTTGTTCTCGTTCCTCGGGATATGTTGAATTTCAAATTGCTTAAGGTCGGAAGTGAGACTTTTGACTTTTTTCAGGTATTTGATCATTTGTGGGTCCTTAGCTGGATATTCTCCTTTTACCTGGCCAGTTACCAATTGCGAGTCGCTTAATACTTTTATGCTATCTGCCCCGAGTTCCCTGGCCAGGCAGAGTCCTGTTATTAGTGCCTCATATTCTGCTTGGTTATTTGAGGTCGGGAAATCAAAGCGGAGAGATTGCTTTATGACAATTTCCCCGAGCCCTTCTATCACTATCCCTGCCCCGGCTCCCTTTGGGTTTGATGAGCCATCGACTGATAACGTCCATGTTGGGTGCTGGGTTACTTCTTCAGGGTTTCTAGTGAGCTCTGCCAGGGTTTGTGCCTTGATCTCCCCTCGGGGCTCATAACTGATTGAGTGTTCGGATAGTTCGACTGCCCATCCAAGCATGCGGTCAGCCAGGTCGGGCTTCCGAAGTATTTCCCTTATTGGTTGGTCTGTTTTTACCGTGATGTGGTGGTTCTGAAAGTAAGGGCGGAGTCGTCGAGCGGATGGAGTAATGTAAAGGCGAGTTTTTCTATCTTTTGGTACCTCAATTCTGGTCCCTGGAGGACGTGGCTGGTGTAATATACGGGCATTTGGTTTTTTGGTGTTTCGTGAACCAGCACCGAGCTGACGGCTTGGTCGGATGCAGCGAGATATATGTAAAGGGTTTCTCCTGTTGCTGATCTGGAGAGGATCGGGGGTTGGGCGAGGTATTCTTTGAGTTGGTCAAAAGCTACTTGGCATTCGGGAGTCCACTGGAAATTTTTCACTTTTTTGAGGGTTTGGAAGAATGGTTTGGCACGGTCTATCGCTCTTGACATGAAACGGGTCAGGGCGGCGATTCTTCCAGTTAATTTCTGCACTTCTTTGATCAATTTGGGGGGTTCCATCCGGATTATGGCCTCACACTTTTCTGGGTTGGCTTCAATACCCCTATGCGTGATCATAAAGCCCAGGAATTTACCAGCCTCCACCTCGAAGGCGCACTTGGTCGGGTTCAGCCGCATGTTATGGTTCCTCAATTCTATGAAAGTTTCGGCCAGGTCGGCCAAGTGTGCATCCTCTGTTTGGGACTTTACGAGCATATCATCAACGTATACTTCTACGTTTCTGCCTATCTGATTTTTGAAGACTCTGTCCATTAGCCGTTGGTATGTAGCTCCTGCGTTCTTCAGGCCAAATGGCATGACCTTGTAGCAATATGTTGCTTGTTCTGTTATGGAAGCCATTTTGTCCTCGTCATCAGGATGCATCCAGATTTGGTTGTAGCCCGAGTAAGCATCCATGAAGCTCAAAATTTTGTACCCAGAAGCACTGTTAACCAGTTTATCTATGCTGGGAAGTGGGTACTGGTCCTTCGGGCAAACCTTGTTCAGATTGCTGAAGTCGACACACATGCGCCACCTCCCACTCGGTTTCTTTACCAGTACCACATTGGACAGCCATGTGGTGTATGTGACCTTTTTAATGAAACCTGCCTCCAAAAGTTTATAGACTTCCTTCTGGATGGCTGCCTGTTTGTCTCGTCCGAAGGTTCTTTTTTTCTGCCTTACCAGCTTTGCCCCTACATGAATTGCAAGTTTATGACTTATAAAAGTGGGATCTATACCTGACATGTCAGATGCTTTCCATGCGAAGAGGTCAGAATTTTCTCTTAGTAAGTTTGTTAGCTCTTCTAGCCTGGTTGGTGGAATGTTCGGTCCTACTCGGACTATTTGTTTAGGTTCCTGGCCTATCTATATGACCAGCAGATCACCCTCCGGGGCGGGGCGATCTTCTCGACCCTCCTGTGTGTCTAGTTCTTGTAATAGGATTCAGCTTGTTGAGGCCATGGCTGCCTGCTTTGGTTCCAGGTTACTGTGGTTGGTACTTAGGCTGATGTTGTAACAAATACGTGCTTGGAGTTGGTCGCCCCGAACCGATCCCACAGTTTCCTTCCCTGTTAGGAACTTCAATAGGAGGTGTCTGGTAGAGACTATCGACCGGGTCTGATTCAACGATGGACGTCCTAGTATGATGTTGTAGGCCGATGGGCAGTCGACAACCAGAAACTATACCTCCGAATGGGCCAGGTTGGGATACTCCCCCAAGGCCATTCTTAGTCGTGCCCTTGACTTCTACATGAGCGCCGAAGAAACCGACTAGCGTACCCGGATAGAAGGTCAGATCGGCAGCGGGCAAATTAAGTTTGAGGAACGTGCTGTAGAAAAGCACGTCTGCCGAACTACCTTGATCCACTAGGACCTTTCTTACTTCGAAGTTAGCAACGAAGTAGCTGATGACTATCGGGTCGTCGTGGTCGCGGTCAATGGTGCCATAATCTTCCTCCGTGAAGCTTATAACGGGGTCCGAGCGATATCTTTTAGTTACGACTTGAAGAGATTCTTTATTCCTACCAGTTATGGCCCTTTGATGCTTTTTCCTAGATGACCGAGAAGGTCCTCCCCCCGCAAACCCGCAAGAGATTGTGTTGATAATCGCTGCCGCGTTCCTGCTGGGGTCCTGGTGGGTTGAGGCCCTTATGGTTGGCGTATGACTTCGCCAGTGCTACTGATGTCGGGGGGACCTGCCTTGTCGGGGGGACCTGTTTCGCCGGGGGGATCTAGCCGCTCTCTCATCTCTCCCCTTTGAGGTCAGTCTACCCGAAATTTTTGTAGATGCCCTTTTTGCAGGAGGTCCTCTATGAGGTTCTGTAGGTGTCTGCAGCTGTCGATGTCGTGTCCTCTTCCCCAGTGAAAGGAGCAATACTTGTCCCCCTCTGTCCCCACACGAGGGTTCGGGGCAGGTAGCCGGGCCAGCTTAGTTTGGCAAATTTCCTCCAGCACGCAGGTTCTGGATTGGTTCAAAAGGATCTTTCTTGCCTGTGCTCTCTTCGGTCTTGTTAGGGCTTTTTCTCCTTGGGGGGCTGAGGCCTGGTTTCAGACATTTTGAGTATTTCCTCCAGGTTAACATGCTTTGATGCCCTAGTCAAAAGTTTAGTTAGGTTCATGGGTGGATCCAGGGTCAGGCTTTCCTGGAAACGTCCCGGCTGGAGGCCGGACTGAAGTGCATGAATTGCCACTGGGTCACTTAGGTCGCGGACTCGAAGAGAGAGAGTGTTGAAGCGTTTAATGTAATCGTTTAAGGGCTCGCCCTCCTTTTGCCTGAGGGTAGAGAGAATGGCCGACGTCCTTTGGTGTGTGATGCTTGCCGAGAAGCGGGCAACGAACAATTTTTTAATATCCTTAAAACTCCCAATAGAATTTGGAGGGAGGCCGCAGAACCACTGAAGGGTTGTCTTCCTCAGTGTGGTGGGGAAGGCTCTGCATTTGAGTTCTTCCCCTGAACTGTTCAGCATCATAACCACTGTATAGTTCTCTATATGCTCTTTGGGGTCGGTAGATCCGTCGTATGGATCGAGCTGTGGCTGCTTAAAGTGCCGTGGGAGGGGGTATTCTACGATATGGCGGGTAAATGGCGTTGCCCGGGGGGTAGAGGATTTGTCTGTGACCGCTCGGGTGTGGGATGGGTATGAGGAGAATATATTCTTAACTTGGTTGTTGTCCTCTGTTACTGCGGGAGGTCTGTGTATAGGTTCCATGATCATGGGAGGGATTACGTCCTGACCACTGGCCGGGCTAGGCAGTCCCCGGGATGCAGCCATACTTTCTCACTGTTTCTGCCTTCTGAACTCTTCCAATTCGATCCTGTCGACCGCCCTTCCCTACTCGAGGGATTCTATCCTCTGCATGAGAAGTCGGAGGGTGTCGATCTAAGGGTCAGGCTCCTGGTGATTCCGGGGGGACAGGTTCCCCAGGGATGAGGAGGGGCCTGTGAGTCCTGGTTCCGGTGGTTGCTTGTTAGTGAGGGGGGTACGCGGCACTCCAGTTCCCTTAGTGGGTGGGGGGCCGAGTGCGTCCATGAGACCGATCACAGAATCGTGGGGGTTGGGAAAGGCTAAAGGTTCCCACAGACGGCTCCAAATGTCGTTGCCTGTGTTCGGGTTATGAACGTCTCGGTCTTGAGATCTGGTCGGGACGGGTCGGTATGGAGGTAAGGTCGGTTCCTTCTGGTCGGTCCTGTTGACAAGTAAACAAAGGGGGTCGGGCGCGAGTATTGCACTCCGATGCCAAAGTTAGTATTGTCTGAGCTTCCAATAAATCTAGTCATATCTGAGGAGTGTATTTATAGGCTGGTTGGTGTTTGACTGGCCCCTAGCGGGCCCCGATTATTGGGCCTTGGCAGGGTCCACTACAGATTTCATGCAGCATCTCAATTATATTAAGGCCAAAAGTATTTTACATGTTATCATAATCGCGAGTTAGGTCAAAATTTTGTTTTAGCCTTAGTTTGTTTTGCCAAAAAATAAAATTTTAAGAAAAAATTATAAAAACAATTCAAAAAACAATTTATATTATTTATTTTATTAAAAAATTCTCTTGTTTAGATTACATAAAAAAAATGTCTGCAAAAGGATAGTTGGTAATGTGACAATGATGATGGTAGAGAGTGATAGTAGTACTATAATTATAATAAGTTTAAGTGAAAATTAAAAATTATTCTTTTACTTATTTTTAAAAACTTTTTCTTAAAAAATCAAAGCAAAATTTATATCATCAGAAAAGCTTTAGCAAAACAAATACTAGAATATATTTTTATGGTAGAAAATTTTATCAAAAAAAAAAAATTCAACGAAACAAACATATCCTTAATTAGATTATAAATTATCAAATTTCAAACTCAAATTCTTTAAAATAAAATTTTACAAAAATTTAGTCGAACTCTAATAACCATTTATCCTGTTTTAAAAGAAAGGGGCTCCAATAATTTAAGGATCTGAAAATACACTACCAGCCAATTAAATAATAGGAAATAGTAAATATTCCGTATTTTATCCATACTAGTATATACTAATATATGATTTATGGAATTGACTTCACCAATACATCAAATTTTTATTTTTATATTATTCTTTCATTTTATCAATAATTTCTCTCTCAATTGTATTTTTAGTTTTTAAAAGTTAGTAGAATATAACTCTTTTAAAAAAATCATATATCTTCTTTTAAGAAATAATAAATTAATAAGTAACTATTTTGTTGAAAAAATATCTTTTGCAAAAATAATTTTGTTAAACCAACTAAATTTATAAAGTCAAAAAGAAGTAATATTTGTTACCTAAAGTTTTTCTTAAAAGAACATGCAGCATCGCCTAAAAATAAGTAAGTAAAATAACAGTAAAATAAAATAATAAAATAATACAATGTACTATATAGCAAGTCAGAATACTCGTCCAATATGAAGCACTTGTTGCTACACGAAGCTATTATCTAGTTTGAAAACTTGTATCCCTTCTGGAAACCTTTTTAAGGTGCATTTATTAAAATAAATATTTTATGAATATTTTATTCAAAAAATAAACATCGAAATGACTTCTATGTCTGCAAGTGTTTGACTCTGCAACTAACAAAATCAGAAGATAAACTCAACAAGTACACCGTACAATGCTTTCAAATATGGAGAATTCGAATTCAAAAGAACAAAGGTCATTCTTGCCATCAAATGTAACAACTATGAAGCTAGGCTATGAACAATTATAAAGATTGCTGCAACATTTAATGATGCTCTCCAATGTGAAGAATTACAGCTTCAAACTCTAGTATAAATAAGTTGCATCCCTTGAAGAAGAGCGCAAATCAATATATTGAGATAAAAGCCGTTAACGTGCAAAATTCATCAAAGGACTATTTTCTGCGCTTAAAGAGAGCAAATCATACACTCCTTGAGCCTTACATATTTTAGCTCCTGTGAGGGAGTTGTGAGCTTACATAAAGCCATTCAAACAATTTTCTGTAAGGTTTATTAGATTTACATGAGAGAAAAATCTAGTGTGTGAGATTGCCAAGTATAGCCTTGAATTAATTGTATTCAATGAAGCGTGACCACTTTACAGCAGTAGCGTTCCTATATATAAAGCTATATTGCTAGGTTACAAAATCTGAAGCACACGTATAAAGTTAAAACAAGTTAACCTAATGCTAAACTAACGGGATGAAGCAGGATTGTGGCAACTAATAAGCTGGATGGTCGCACGGTTATTGGCCAAGGAAACCAACGAAATAGATGACTGCGAGCTGGTGCAGATTGAATGTGAACATCATGTAATAGCTGAATTACAAGTAGTTTACACCTCCTTGGATTCCCATATGTGAAGAACTGGATTGGTTCTTGATCTTTATCATCACCCAAACTCTCCTAATAGATAAGTGAGATTAATCTGATTGTGGGAACTTGGCTACCTTATCTATCCTTTGGTCGTCCTTATCTCTCCTTTGATCATCCTTATCTCTCCTTTGGTCCCCACAATCCATTGTAGTCGCAAGTTGTGAGTTGTCGTTAATAGTAAAACGCCGAGAGATTGAACTTGTGTTACAATTTGCTAGGTTCTTGTGAAAAAAACCTAGTAATTGATAGGTTGCCCAAAATGGTTGTAAACAATTATGAGTGCTTGAGCCTTTGAAGTAAGTTTGGTTGGATTCTTGTAAAAAACTCAGTGAAGAATAGGTTAACCAGAGTTTTGATTGTAAAAGCTTTAACAGCTGGTACATGTATTTGTGATTATCTATATAGTAAAATTTCTTTACTTTGTACTTAGGGAGTGAATATAGGATCTGTCATTTATTGGATCTGAGTTACTATATATCTTAGTGTGATTCTTCGTTACCCTTATATTTTAGATATTTGCACTTACAAAGTTTACTTTCTTATCTGGTTGCTCAAAGTACCTTAACACAAAGCCTGATTTCTTATTTTAATTAAAAACCTATTTTTGATCAACCTTAACTCTTTATCCTCTTGGGTAATACTGTTTTTAAGGGCATATGGATTTCTCTCATGGAGTTGGAAAACAAATAAGCACTCAAAGAATAGTCATTTTTAATGATATACAAGCAAGCAAACATAGATCTAAAGATAGGAATGATCATTGCTTCAAATTTAACCATTCTAACCACAAACTAGCTTTAGGATTTCAATCAGTGTATATGCGAATCAATACAAATAAAGCTTGGTAAGAAAACTAATTCCTATGAACTAAAAAGAAAAATATTTTATCTTCTAAAATGAGGAATACAAACTTTATTGAAATGAATAGCATTGCCACTTTTTTTTTTCTTTTTTTGTTTTGTTTTTTTAATTTCATTCTATAGCTTTTCAACCAAACCATTCCACAAACCAAGAAATGACATTCTAAGCAGCAATTAACGAATTCAAAAGATTAATGAAAGTTCATAAGCTGTTTTCTCAATTCTCTCCACTCACTCACAAAATATGTGTGAAATAAAAAAAAATGTACATTTAAAGATGGAAATTCTCATGGTTATATACATTGAACATCCATCTTACCACAAAGCTTAGTAACATGCACAAAAATAATTTTAGAAGTTATTCTTTAGTAATCAAGATAGCAAAAGTGACTCAAACCAAACAATTTGAAATCGATACTTAGACAAAATTGCAAACATTTCAAGCATACAATTCAAACTCATTTACCCAAAAATTACCAAAATCAAGTAACAAACAAGTTAGTATATAGAAAATAATATATACGAAAAAGTGCGTGAAGTATCACCACCCCCAACCTAAATTAGACAATGTCCCCACTATCACAAAAATGAAATGAGATATTGTATTGCCTTCTTTTAAATTAAAAAAAAATCAAATAAATTTTTTTTAAAATCCCTTTTCCCCGGCGACATTCCCCCCCCCCCCCCCGGT
This sequence comes from Ceratonia siliqua, assembly GCA_034509205.1. Classification (NCBI taxonomy): domain Eukaryota; kingdom Viridiplantae; phylum Streptophyta; class Magnoliopsida; order Fabales; family Fabaceae; genus Ceratonia; species Ceratonia siliqua. The sequence continues at coordinate 4,805 of JASKGM010061362.1, read as the reverse complement.
AACCAAAAATTTGAAACTCTCTCCCCCTCTCCCCCTGTTACGCCGCTCTCTCTGCAATCTCAAACTCCCTCCCCTCTGTTGCGCTGCCAAAGGAGTCAAGAGGAAGCCTTTGACCGTCCAGCTTCAACCCACCGTGAATCTCCTCACCGCCGTCCACACCTGCCCAACCACCACCAGCGGCCGTAGACTCCCCTCCAATGCCGGTCGCTGCTGAAACTCTCGGGCTCCACCATCACACTGGTTCTGTCCAGCCAGAGGAGTGTTAGGGGGTGGCCGAAACTGCTGTTGGAGGTTGTTTCAAAGGGGTAGCAAGACGTGGGGGTGTGTGTTGTGCTGGAACAGAGCAACCAAACCAGGTTTGTGTTAAATTGACTTCAATGGCTATCTGAACAGTATTTTCTGAACATTTCTGAGTTTATTTCCTTGGTGAAAACTGAAATTTAAGTTGATTACAATTCGAATTTACTCACGGTGGGAAATTCGAAAGTCAAGTTGTGAAGTGTTGATCCCTTCACTAATCAAGCTTGATATGCTCTAAATGTTCTTGTTCATGTGTATCAAAACAAATTGTAAATTGAAACTCTTTATTCCTAAGATGTCAGCCTAGTAAAGCTCGAACCTCATAGCCTTGGAAAATTTTAAACTTTTAGTGATAAAATTTCCTCATTGTATAAGTCAACAAACCCTCACTTATCCATATATTCCCATTCTTTTAGTTATAATGGTCATGTTCAGAGGTAGTGTAGGTTTGGGATGCTAATGCGTAGGTGTACATTATAATTATAGGTACTCCTGAACTAAGCTCTTCGGACCCGAAATTGTCCTAAAGTAGAAATATCTGGAATTTGATTATTAAGTCTCCAAGTTTAGCAAGGTGAGTGGATTCTTACTTACTTCTTGATGCCTAAACTGTAATTTTTATCTGGTGGATAAATAATTTTATTTGAGTATGAATTCAAGGAAATTGAGAAAATGATATATATGCATATCTGTGAAATTTATTATTATATTCTACAGTATGAAAAGCATATGTATTTTGATATTTTGAAAGTAAAAGGTATGAGAATTATGAAAGCAAATTTAGAACAGTAATCTATGATCCGTAGTAGAGTGGTGGTAGAACCACTAGGTGCACCTAGGTCGCAACCTTTATCAGTTGAGGACAGTTCCTAATAAAGGGTACTTCTGTCAGTGAGTGTAGTTCCTAATAGAAGATTGAGTGCTGTTGTGGGTAGTTCCTCCGAATGAGAATGCATGGAAGAGAATAGGAAATTTAGTATTCCCTTCGGTGAGTGCTATTCCCGAAGGTGAGAATCGGGTTACCCTCTAGTTGAGAATTATCTTCTAGGAAATTATACTTTGATTAGAAGTTACTTGAGGATTATGGACAATGTTGGATAGGTTTAATGGCATTTTTTTTGTTTATTTTATGGTTTGTGAGTGAATTTGCATAATCCTGTGTAAACCTGATATACAGTCCATGATGGACCTTTTACTATTTTTCTGATAAGCCACTGAGGCTTCTTGTTGGTAGTGGGCATGTCCACCTTGTTTTATTTGCAGATTTGTACCCTGGGATAGTCCATATTTCAGGGGAAATTCTGCCAAAATTTCCAATAAAATTTTAACTTAGACTATTTTTTTGAAATGGCATTTCAACTTTATTGCTCATTTAAGAATTGATTTTGAATGATGTTTATTGCATTGGTGTTTTAGGCTGGTAGGTAATTACCTGAAGGGTAATTTCCTACACCGGTCAAGGTCCTAAATTGGGGCGTGACAAAGTTGGTATCAGAGCCTAGTTTAGGCATGTGGTTAGGGCATATAGAGGTCTCCAACAAGTCCACGTTACAAGAAAACAATAGATCACACTGGTGATAGGTGCGCCCGAGAGCACTTGTCATTAGTCAGTCTGTTAAAACCTAACCTGAAGTACTCTAATAATACTCAAATATATTTTAATTAATATTACCCAATACAATTGCCTACCAAACTAAAACTGTTCTTGTTCTTTCTTTTCTTTTAGGACAATGCCTCCGAAAACTCGAGCCTGTACTAGCCTAAAGCAGAATGAGGCTATTACGTCTGAAGGAGCCTCCACCAGACCCATGACTGTGCCTAGGGGTTGGGGTAGAACTAAGGGTCGATGGAGACCCAGAATACATCCGCCACCAGAGGAGATTGAGAGTGCTCCTGCCCCTATTTCTACTCCTCCACCTTAGGCAGCAGTTCCTGAATGGGCACAGGAGATACAACAGGCCCTTCGTACCTTAGTCACTGTGATGACTCAGGCGAATGCACCAGCTCCACCGGTGAGTGTTCAAGTGGCCCCAGCTGTCCCTACTTCGTCAGTACCTGTGATGGTTCATACTCTCTGCAACTTTCTGCCAGAGTTTCAGAGGATGAAACCCCCTCGATTTTCAGGAGTGGAATCAGCAGTTGATCCTTAACAGTTCCTAAAGCATGTGGAGAACTTATGGAGGATCATTGATTACCCTGAATCAGTTGCCGTGAGAATGGTGGGGCTTCAGTTAGATGGTTCTGCGACAAATTAGTTTTGAGTATGGCTAGCTGGGGGACCGCTGGAGGAACTGGAGAATACTTGGCATTCCTTCAAGACTACATTTCTGCATCAGTTCCTTCCTGAAGGAGAGAGGCAAGCCAGGGTTAATGAGTTCCTCTCCTTACGGAAGACCAGAGACATGTCTGTTTCCGAGTATGCTGCCAGATTCCTGCGACTCTCTCAATTTGCACCTTATGCTGTACCTAATGAGAGAGAGAGAGTTCGACGCTTTGTACAGGGATTGGGAACTTACTTCTACAGTGCGGTTCATGTCACCGATGATAGCACCTATGAGTAGGTGTATAATCGGGCTACGGAGTTTGAAAACTTGTTAAAGGAGAACAGCCACAGTGATAATGCCTCTACCAGTAAGAAGAGGGCTAGATATGAATCCTATCCTCCGAAAGCACCTGCTACGTCAAACACGTATCAATCTTGGCGTTTTGACTAGCGCTCTCAGCAGCCGACTTCCGGTAACTACCCTTCAGGAAGGAACCATTCTTACACCCAGTCATCTGCTCAGACTACACCTGTATGTGGTACATGCGGTAGATTCCACACTGGTGTTTGTCGTGGGGTGAGGGGTGCTTGTTTCAGATGTGGCCAGACATGCCATGGTTGGAGAGAATGCTCAGTGTAGGTGATACCCTCTAGAGGTGGCACCAACTCAACAGCTCCGAATACAGTATAGCAATCTTCCATGGCATCAGCTCAGTACCCTGCCCAGCCCACCAGGGGCGTGGGTAAGGGGATGGCAGGTCGAGACTGTGGTGGTGGACCTGGAGCGCAGGCCCGAGTATTCGCTCTGACTAGACAAGATGCTATGGCTTCAAACGTCGTTGTCACAGGTACTTTATTACTTGAATCAATTCTGGTATTTGCATTATTTGATCTTGGAGCGACCCACTCCTTTGTCTCTGCTTATCTATTATCACGATTGATGAAGTCAGTCGATTCACTAGAGCACCCACTGGAGGTATCTACACCTCTACAAGAGTCCTTAACTGCTATTGACGTGATGAAGTCCTGCTCACTCAGTATCTGTGGTGAAATCGTTGTTAGTAGATTTGATTGTTCTGAATATCCACGGGTTTGATGTGATTTTGGGGATGGATTGGCTTACAAGCCATTATGCAGTGGTGGACTGTTTTGATAAAACAGTAAAAATCAGTCAATCTAGGAAGGAACCGATTGTGATTCAAGGAGACAGAAGTGAAATCTCTACCAAGCTCATTTCTGCCTAGGAGCACATAAGTTATTGAGGAAGGGTGGTGAGGCTTACTTAGATTTTATTCAGGATACTGAAAGTCTAAAACGCCGATTAGAAGAAGTTTCGATGGTAAAGGAATTTGTTGATGTGTTTCCAGAGGATTTACCGGGCATCCCACCGGAGAGGGAGATTGAGTTCTGTATTGATACTCATCCAGGAACCAATCCAATATCACTTCCTCCATACAGGATGGCCCCTGGTGAACTTAAGGAGTTGAAGGTATAGTTACAGGAGTTAATAGAAAAAGGGTTTATCTGCCCTAGTATCTCTCCATGGGGGGCACCGGTGTTGTTTGTGAAGAAGAAGGATGGTTCACTGAGACTCTATATAGACAACAGACAGCTAAATAAGATCACCATCAAGACTAAATACCCCTTGCCCAGAATAGATGACTTGTTTGATCAACTGCAAGGAGCGCAGTACTTTTCAAAAATAGATCTGGGTTCAGGGTATCATTAGCTTCGAATTCGGGATAGTGACATTCCTAAGATAGCTTTCAGAACTAGATATGGGCACTATGAATTCGTAGTGATGTCATTTGGGTTGACTAATGCCCCTGCTGCATTTATGGACCTCATGAACAGAGTGTTCAGGCCATTTCTGGATCGGTTCGTCATCGTCTTCATTGACGACATTCTGATCTATTCTAGAAGTGAAGAGGAGCATGATCAGTACTTGAGAATGATACTACAGACCTTGAGGGAACATAAACTGTATGCCAAGTTCTCGAAGTGCGAATTTTGGCTTTCAGAGGTAACCTTCCTAGGACATGTAGTCTCCAAGGAAGGGATTCATGTTGATTCGAAGAAAGTGGAGGCGGTTAGAAATTGGCCCAGACCGTCTTCACCCACTGAGATTCGTAACTTTTTGGGTCTAGCAGGGTACTATCGTCGTCTTGTGAAGGATTTCTCGCGCATAGCGGCTCCTTTGACAAAACTGACTCAGAAGAATGTGAAGTTTGAATGGGTGTCA
>JASKGM010061351.1:0-17765 GCA_034509205.1 Ceratonia siliqua | reverse complement strand
TGGCTTTTTTTATGAGGGGAAAATTATGCTTCTGTTTGGCTGCTGACTTTGAAGTTTGAAGATTTTGCTAAGTAACATAGACGAAAAGCAATATTGGTAGTTTAGGCATGCAATAGATGATCTTTATTGGGCTCCTCTTTCTTTGACTGCTTTTAGGAGTTAGACATTATTTGTATTTTTGCTGGAGTTAGACATTATTTGTATTTTTGCTGTAACAGAGGACTCTCTGCTAATTTATAGGCTTCCAATCTTCATTTCTTTTTACATCGTTTTACCTATATGTATATATGTTATCTCGTGAATATTTTTCTCTTATTGTATTATTATTTTGGATGCCTTAGCAATCTTGAGCTGCTACATTTATTGATTTAGGGTGCTACATATTAAACTGGAGTATAGTACGAAATTCTTTCCTAAATGTTTTGCGATGTGAGTGAAGTTACCAATAATTGGTGTTGCTTTTCTGTTTTGATCATTTGCATTTTTTTTTTCTATTCTTTCATTTCTAAAATTTTATCACTGGACATAGGTTTTGGGGCTTAAATGTGGTGGCCAAATATTGAATAGGGTTTATTATTAGCCTCCCAACTGTTTATATTTTAAATTCCTATAACACTTGTCTTGATAAAACATGAATCTTTTTTAAGAATTAGTTTTTCTTGATAAAATTCCAATAATTGGTGTTGCTTTTCTGTTTTGATCATTTGCATTTTTTTTTTTCTATTCTTTCATTTCTAAAATTTTATCACTGGACATAGGTTTTGGGGCTTAAATGTGGTGGCGAAATATTGAATAGGGTTTATTATTAGCCTCCCAACTGTTTATATTTTAAATTCCTATAACACTTGTCTTGATAAAACATGAATCTTTTTTAAGAATTAGTTTTTCTATAGGGGAAAATGATGTCTTTGAAGTTTGAAAATTCTGCTGTCTTTGTAACTTGTTATTTATTTGTTTTATTAGTTTGTTTTCAACTTTTAGGGGAGGCATGGAGATTAAGAGAGGTTAAACAGTCAAGAAGGATTAAAAACCTAATCGCTTCTCCTTTTTGACTTGATGATAAGTATATATTTTCTATTTACATTTTAATACTCGTGCTAATTTTATTGTGTGAAAGAATTTGTTAACCTCGAAGTAGAAGTTTTACTTCTCTTTGTCTCTTATAACTCTCTCAATTAGGTTTAGGATTTCTAGGATTTAGGTTTTAAGAATTAGGGTGTAGGATTTAGTTTAGGAGTTAGGGATTACGAGGGGTTCGGATTTTAGAATTAGGGTTTAAGATTATGGTATATGATTTAGGATTAGGTTTAGGAGTTAGGGATTACGGTTTAGAGTTTAGGATTTAAGATTCCTAGGTCTAGGGGTTAAGGATTTAGGATTTAGAGTTTAGGATTAGGTTTTAGTATTTAGGGGTCAATGTAAAGCATTTAGGGTTAGGATTTAGAGGTTAAGAGTTTAGGATTTAGGTTTTAGGATTTAGAGTTATAAATCTTACCACTTACAAACAAATAATAAAGCAAGTGAGTTTTTGGCTCCCATTCTTATAGTAGGCAAATTTTATTCTTGGACATGATGATGAACAGACAAATACCCCAATTAAGCATTCAAGGAGGATAAGAAACAAAACCAGTTCTTCATTAAGACCAAATTAGTAAATGTTTTTTTTTCCCTATGTTTGAATATACCTATGCAATTTTATGTTGAATGAATTTGTAACATTAAAAAAATTTAATAATTGTAAAAAATACAAAAAAAATTAAGAATATCTATAGAATCAATGTTTTAGGATTTTTAGCGTTTAGGTTTTAGTAGTTAGATATAGTATTTTTGTGTAGGATTTAGGGTTAGAACTAGCAGTTATAACTTAAGATTAAGTTTAAGGTTTTAGGATTTAGAATTTAGGGGTGTTAGGGGTTAGGGTAAATGGGTTAGGCAAGAATTTAAGGGTTAAGGTTTAGAAATTAGAGTTTAGCATTAAGGGTTTAGATCTTACCACTTACGAGAAAATAACAATGCAAGCGAGTTTTTGGATTCCATTCTTATATAGTGGGCAACTTTGATTCTTGAGCAATCTTTGTAACTTGTTCTTTATGTGTACATTATTATGTTTTTCACTTTTGGGAACGTGGAGATGAAGAGACAAATATTTCGGTCAAGCGTTTAAGTAAAATAAAACCAAACAAGACTTTTATAAGAAGATTAGTATATGTTTTCTTCTTACATTTGAATACTCATGCCAATTCGATTCTTGAGCAATATTTGTAAATTGTTCTTTATGTGTTGCAAGTATTATGTTTTTCACTGTTAGGAACATAGACATGAAGAGACAAATATTTTGGCTAAGCATTTGTAAGATTAGAAACTAAACAAGTTCTTTATAATCAAATTAGTATATATTTTGTTCCTACATTTGAATACTCATGCCTTTTACTTCTCTCTCTTTCTCTCTCTTATAACTCTCTCTCACTTTGGTTTTAGGTTTTAGGGTTTATGATTTAAGATTTATGGTATAAGGGGAAGGTCGGTTTAAAGTTAAGGTTTAGGATTTAGTAGTTAGGATTTAGAATTTAAGGGTTAGTGTAAAGCGTTTAGTGGTTAGGATTTATGATTTAAAGTTGGGTTTAAAGTTAGAGTTTAAGATTTAGTGGTTAGGATTAGGATTTAAGGATTTAAAATTTAGGGCTAGGATTTATAGGTTAGAATTTAGGATTTAATTCTTACCGCTTACAAGAAAATAACTAAAGCAAGTGGGTTTTTGGTTCCCATTCTTAAAGTGGGCAAATTTTGTTTCTTGAGCATTCTTTTTAACTTACTATTTCTTATGTTTTTCACTTTCAGGAACATGGAGATGAAGAGAAAAATATTTCAGCTAAGCGTTCAAGTAAGATTAGAAACCAAACAAGTCCTTTATAAAAAGAGATTATGTTTAGAGCTAGGGTTAGATTAGGGTTTAAGATTTAGAGTTTAGGATTAGGATTTATAATTTAGGATTTAGGGACAAAGTTTAGGATTTCGGATTTAGTATTTATGGTTTAGATCTTACCACATACGGGAGAATAACAAAGAGACAAATATTTTGACTAAGCATTCAAGTAAGATTAGAAACCAAAAAAGTCCTTGGATTTGAATACTCATGCAATTTTATGTGTCTATCTCTCTCTTTCTTATAACTAACTCTCACTTAGGTTTAGGTTTAGGAATTCTAAGGTTTGGTTTTAGAGTTAGGAGTATTTAAGGGTTAGTATAAAGCATTTAGGGCTGGGATTTAGGGTTTAAATCTTACCACTTATGAGAAAAAAACGAAGTAATTGAGTTTTTTGTTCACATTCTTACAGTGGGTAAATTTGATTCTTGAAGATTCATGTTAACTTATTACAAGTCCTTTATAACTCTCTCTCATTTAGGATTTCTAGGGTTTATGTTTTAGGATTTAGGATGTATGATTTAGTTCAGGACTTAGTGATTAGGGATTTATAGTTTTAGAGATTTTGGGTGTAGGCCTAATAGGTTTACGGTTTAGAGTTAGGGGTTGAGATTAAAGTTTAATTGGGGTTTAGGACTAGGATATATAGTTCAAGTGCTTTTGTAAAGCCTTTATGGTTTGGATTTAAAGGTTAGAGTTTAGGATTTAGGGTTTAAATAACTTACGAGAAAATAACAAAGCAAGTGATTTATTTGCTCTAATTTTCGATGAGCAAATTTTAATCTCGTGCATTCTTTTTAACTGATTATTTATTATATTTTTCACTTGTAAGAACATAGAGATGAAGAGACAAATATTATGTTTAAGAGTTCAAGCAAGATTAGAAACCAAACAAGTCCTTTATGTTTTTTTGCCTACATTTGAATACTCATGCAATTTTGCATCTCTCTCTCTCTCATATAACTTTTTAGGAATTCTAGGTTTAGGTTTTATAGGATTAGGATTTAGAACTTATGGAATTGGTTTAAGTGTATGATTAGGATTTAAGATTTAACCTAATTGAGCATTATTTTTAATTTTTGATTTATTATATTTTTTACTTACAGGAACATGGAGATGAAGAGATAAATATTCAAGCTAAACATTCATGTAAGAATAAAACCAAACAAGTCCTTTATAATCATATTCTGTCACATTTCAATACTCGTTCAATTTTACGTCTCACACTCTCTCATTTAACATTTTGGGTGTAGCGCAACAATTTAATCGAGTTAGGGTTTAAGATTAGGACGAACTTAGTTTAGGATTTAGAATTTAGGGTTACTGTAAAAGCATTTATGGTAAGGATTTTGAAGTTAAAGTTTATGATTTAGGATTTATGGTTTAAATCTTACCACTTACAAGAAAATAATTTGGCAAGTGAGGTTTTGGCTTCCATAAGCAGTGGGCGTATTTTATTTTTATGCATTTTTTAACTTATTGTTTATTATATTTTTTACTTTCAAGGACATGGAGATGAAGAGACAAATGTTTTGGCTAAGCATTCAAGTAAGATTAGAAACTAAACACGTCATTTAGAATCAAAGTAGTATATGTTTTCTGCCTACATTTGAATACTCATGCAATTTTATGTCTATATCCTCACTCTCCTATAAGTCACACTCACTTAGGTTTAGAAATTCTTGGTTTAGGTTTTAGGATGTAGGATTTAGTTTAGGTTTTAGGGGTTAGGGCTCTAGGCTTAAGACTTAAGGTTTAGAAATTATTGTTAGTGATTTATGTCTTAGGATTAGGAATTGGAATTTAGGTGTCACAAGCATTTAGGGTTAGGATTTAAGATGTTAGAGTTTAAGATTTAGTGTTTAGGATTTAAATCACGATAAAATAACGAAGTGGCAAGGTTCTTGCACCCATTCTTATAGTGGGATAATTTTATTCTTGTGCATTCTTTTTAGTTATTTATTATTTTTTCACTTGTAGGAATATGGAGATGAAGAGACAACTATTCGGGCTAAACGTTCAAGTAAGAGAATAGAAACTAAACAAGTCCTTTATAATTAGATTAGTATATTTTCTGTCTACAATTGAATACTCATGCAATTTTGTGTGTCTTTTGGTTTAGGATTTCTAGGGTGTAGGTTTAGGGTTTAGAATTTAGTGTTTAGGATTCGGATTTAAAATTTAAGGCTTTCTTAACATTTTGGCTCTATAGTGGGCATATTTTATGTTTTATAGTGGGCATATTCTATAGTGGGCATCGTTTTTAACTTATTATTTATTATGTTAAGCGTTTAAGTAATATAAATTAGTGTATGTTTTCTACCTATATTTGAATACTCCATGCAATATTATGTCTCGCAATGTTATATCTCTATCTCTCTCTCTTGTAACTCTGTCTCACTTAGGTTTAGGATTTCTAGCGTTTACATTTTAGGATTTGGTATTTGGATGCAAGATCTTTAAGACTCAGGGCTTATAGTTTTAGGGTTTAGAATTTGTGATTTAGGAAGTAAGGGTAGTGTTACAACTAATAAAGTTTATGGTTTAGGAATTAGGGTAAGTCTTACAACTAATAAAATAACAAAGTGATTGTCACAATGTGAAGGCCAGAAAAGGCACATTCATGACCTTAAGGCGATAAAAGGGAAAATACAGATATTAAAAAAATAGAGTTACGACCAATTAATTAGAATGATAATTGAGATCCTTAAAAAATCCAAACACTGGCCCTTGAAACCAGAGGAAGGATTCGAAGAGTCTAATTACGCGAAGGTGTTAGGCACCCTACAACGTTCATCCCTAACGAACCCTAAATCATTGCGCTTTAATTTTATATTAATTTTAATTACCCCTTTTGTTGTTAATGGGACAAAAAGATGAAAGATGAAATAACAAGACCTGCCTTACTGGGTAAGTGCTTACGTAGTTTGAGATAATTTTGATAAAAGATTATTTAGGAAGGATATATGATTGCTTCCTTATGATAAGACAATGTGGAGGCAATGAATCTTCACCCAAAGTCAAGGAAATGACAATGTTGAGACACTTAGTTCAGACTAGGACACGGAGGCACCAAGCTTCACCCAAAGTCCTAGAAGAATGTGAAAAGACAATGGGAGCCACCAAGTCTTCACCCAAAGTCGTAGAAGAATAGATAATTTAGAGGCACTAGGTTCTCACCTAAAGTCTATTTTTGAAGCTGAGTAATTTTTATAATTTCAATTTAGAGAATAATATTGAAGTGGGTCCGAAACTCCATATTATAAATGAGCTTTTGAAACCCTCTTTCAAGTGATACTAAATCCAAAATTAACTTTGGTATAATGGGTCCTTGAAACCCACTTATTAAAAATAATTTTCCAAATGAAATGACAATGTGGAGACACTTAGTTCAAAGCCAAAAGACTAAGACAATGCGGAGGGCACCAAGTCACCAAGTCTCTTTACATGATATTACTCAAAAATGAATTTTGGCTCCCACTCTTGAAGCCCAAAATACAAATACCTTTTAATTCAATGAGCTTTTGAAACCTCTAATGGGTTCTTGAAACCCATTTATTAAAATTAATTTTCCAAATGAAAAGAAATTCAAAATATTCACACTAAAACAAATAAATGATAAAAAATTAATTTTATCTTCATTTTAATTATTTTCAAAAAAAGCCTTTTGAAATTCAAAATATTCACACCAAATACACCACACCTTCAAATGATAAAAAATAAAACCGAATAATGAAAGGAAAATAAAACAGCAAAATAACCATACTAAATAAAATAAATGAAAAGACCCAAGAAAATGCCAAGGGTTTGTCGTAAAGGGGACCACTGTGCGTGAAGTCATTGCAGGAGTAGAATCTGATGTGTGTGAGGAAGTGGAACAGGTGAGACTGGCTGTGAGTAGGCGTAGCTGTCGAGTACGTCGAGGGGGGTGAGGGCTGTGTGTAAGTGAGCGTGCATGGTAGGAGAATGATGCAGGGGAGAGAGGGAGTATGGAGCAGAGAGTGTGAGGAGAAGTGTTGAGTGTGCAGGCAGGGATTCATGAGCTGCATCAGCTATGAAGAGCTATGAAGAGCTAGGTTAGCAAAAGAGGGAATTGGGTAGGTTAATTAGGGGATGAGTGTAATGGGTTGATGAGGGGTATTGAGCTTGGGTTGGCCGAAAATTTTCTATGAGAATGGGCCAAAACACTTTAAATTTGTGGCATCTTGTTATTTTGTTTTTTAAACTTAGAACAAAATTTATAAAGAAAAATTTTGTCATTTTCTTAATTAATCAATTATATATACAATTTTTAAGCATTTTGAAAATTGCCTAGACAAAATCAGGTGCATATAGGTGCGTATAGTGATTGAGTTTTTGCCATCCATTCTCACAGTGGGAAAATTATATTCTTGTGCATTCTTTTTAACTTATTATTTATTATGTTTTTCACTTTTAGGGATGTGGAGATGTAGATACAAATATTCTGACTAAACCATCAAGTAAGGTTAAAAGCCAACCAACTTCTCTTTTATGACTATCAGTATATATTTTTTATGACCAAGTAGGGTTTAAGGGTTTTAGAGTTAAGGTTTAAGATTGGGCCCTAGGTGAGTTTAGGATTATGATTTAGAATTTAGGGTTTGTGCAAAGCATTTAAGGTTAGGATTTAGAGGTTAAAATTTATGATTTAGGAGTTAGAGATTAAATCGTACCACTTATGAGAACCACTTATGATTTAAGATTGTCCCATTCTTATAGTGGACAAAATTTATTCTTGAGCATTCTTTTTAACTTGCAAGAACATTGATGAAGAAACAAATATTACAGCTAAAGCGTTTAAGTAGAAAACTACCCTTTAAAATTGGGTAGTATATGTTTTATGCCCATATACTCATGCAATTTTACTTCTCTCTCTCTCTCTCTCTCTCTCTCTCTCTCACTCACTCTCTCTCTCTCATAACTTTCTCTAACTTAGAGTTAGGATTTCTAGGTTTTAGGATTTAGTATAGGAATTAGGGATTAAGGCTTTGGGGTTTAGATTTGGAGTTTTGGATTGAGATTTAGAATTTAGGGGATTAGCTTTGTTAAGGTTAAGGTTTAGGATTTATATTTAGGGTTTAAATTTTACCACTTTCAAGAAAATAATGAATCAAGTGAGTTTTTGGTTCCTATAAACATTGTGCAAATTTTATTCTTTAGAATTCTTTTTGACTCATTATTTATGATGGTTTTCACTTGTAGGAACATGGAAATGAAGAGACAGGTCATGATTTAGAGTTTAGGACCAAGTTAGGGTTTATGGGTTTAGAATTAGGGTTTAAAATACTAGCTCATGATTTAGAGTTTATGATAAGGATTTAGAATTTAGTGGTTAATATAAAGTGTTTAAGGTTATGATAGAGTTTTGGATTACAGGATTTGAAGTTTAAATCTTACTACTTACTACTTACTAGAATATTGAAGTAAGTGAATTTTTTGCTTAGTGGGTTTTTTGCTCCTATTCTTGCATTGGGAAAATTTGTTACTTAATTTATAATGTTTTTCACTTGTAGGAACATGGAGATGAAGAGACAAAAATTAAGAGTGTTTAAGTAAGATTAGAAATGAAACATGTCCTTTATAATCAAGGTAGTTTACATTTCTGCCTACATTTCACTCAAGCAATTTTACTGCTCTCTCTCTCTCATTAGGTTTTAGGATTTATTGTGTAGGATTAGTTTAGGACTTATGGGTAAGATCTTTAGGGTTTAAGTCATAATTTTTAACTTAGTATTTATTAGGGACATGGAGATGAAGAGATAAATATTTTGACTAACTGATTAAGCAAGGTTCTAGATTAGTATATATATTTTATGATTCTGATCTAGAATTTAGGGGTTAGTGTAAAGCGTTCAAGATTAGAAACGAAACAAGTCTTTTATATAATCAACCAGGTAAAGTGTTTAGGATTAGGATATAGAATCTAGGAGTTAGTGTAAAGCATTCAAGATTAAAAACAAAACAACTCATTTATAATCATATTAATGTATGTTTTTTTGCCTAGATTTGAATACTCATACAATTTTACATCTCTATCTTTCTCTATCATAACTTTCTCTAACTTAGGTTTAGGGTTAGGTTTTAGGATTTAAGGTTTCAGATTTAAGATTTAGTGTGGTATAAAGTAGAGAAGACGCAGGAGAAAACTGGGAAGGAATTGTTATTGCTTTATTATTTACTGTAAAGGTGTATATATACATATGAATACAGTTACTTATGGAGTTACCTATACAGTATGGATACATAATTCAAAGTTACAGATATACATGGATGACTGGTAATTTGAATAACATTTGAATAAGTGGAACTGAAGGAGAGAATATCGAGATGTAGTGTTGACTTGTTCTGTTGGTGTCTCGATCATGCCCCCCCAAGATGGAGCTCGGGTGGAGATTCCAATCTTGGTTTTTAAGAGTTGAAATCGAGTTCTAGATAGCAATTTGGTTAGAGCATCCTCCAGCTGGTTTTCTATGTTGACATGTGAGACTCGTAACTTGCCAGCTTATATATGGTCTCTAATGAAGTGGAAATCAAGAGCTACATGTTTCATTTTGGAGTGAAAAATTGGGTTGAAGCAAAAATGTGTTGCGCCTACATTATCACAATATATGATAGGTTTTTCTGGTAAATGAACACCAAGTTATATTAGAAGTGAGCACACCCAAGTGATTTTAGATGCAGTAGTAGCAACTGATCGGTAATCTGCTTCAGTAGAGGAGCGGGATACTGTTCGTTGTTTCTTTGAGCTCCAAGAGATTGCATTGCGTCCAAGATACAGGATGTAGGCACTTGTGGATGTGTAATCACCTTTGTTTCCCGCTCAGTCGGCATCCGAGAAGACATGCAGGGAGAGTGGAGAGTTATGATAGATATGAAGGCCATCATGTAAGGTGCCACACAGATAACGAAGCAATCTTTTGGCTAGTGGGTTGTTGCATGAACTGTGATAATTTGTTTACGACAAATGTGAGCTCTACTCGAGTAAGAAGAACATATTGTAAACTACCAATCACAGCTATATTCAGTGGGATTCGAGAGGTGTGAATCAGTGTTGAGTGAGATGGAATGGTTTATAGGTAGTGGTGTTAAAACTAGTTTTGCATGGGTCATGTTTGTGAGGCTAAGGAGGTCCGGAATGTATCTTCTTTGAGAGAGCAATATGCCAAACTCCAAGGAAATATGTGGGAAATCCAAGGTCTTTGAGAGAGAACTTGGTAGGGAGACAATGTATAAACTGAGATACAGCTTTGGGATTATCCTCGGCCATGAGAATATCATCAACATAGATAAGTAAGTAGATTGTATGGCCACCAGTTTGGAGGGTGAACAGGGATGTGTCGGCAAGAGAATTTTGAAAGGATAAGTGAAGTAGAAATTGCTGGAGTTCATGATACCGTGCCTTGTGGCACTTGTTTGAGGCTGTAGATTACTTTATGAAGCATGCAAACACGATTTGGTTAGTCAGGGTCAATGAATCTAAGGGTTGTGACATATAAACCTCATCTGTGATATGTCCTTGTAGAAATTGAGATGTCCTTGTAAAAATGCATTGTTGATGTCTAAGTGGCACAATGACCAACCAGCTTAGCACAATACGAATTATCATTGGCTTGATAACGGGACTAAAGGTATCATGATAATCAATACCTGGGCGTTGGTGAAAGCCTTTTGCAACTAGGCATTCTTTGTACCTATCCATAACCGTCTGATTTTCTTTTGATTTTGAATATCCACTTGCACCCTATAATGTTTTGGGCGGCTGTTGGAAGAACTAGGTCTCAAGTGCCATTTTTGACTCAAGCGTTATATTCTTCAGACATGGCTGTACGTCAATGAGGTCTTTGAGAACTTGTGTTACAGTTGTGGTTTGTTAATGGGTTTGGTTATATTGTTCTTTGCTCTAGTAGTCATCGTGTGAGAAAGTGCAAGTAGGGAGATTCAAGTGTTATTAGATGGACGAGTGGTGATTGCGTTGTTCGGTTGCATGGGCTCAGTGGGAATAATACAGGTGGGTTATATAGTATTAACAATGGGATGTGATGTTAAGTTCTTAGTAGCGGACGTTGTGGGGTATATTGGAGTTGGTGGTGGGAGGGTAGGTGGTTGAATATTGTTTGGAAGAGAAGTAATTGAGTGTGGGGTTTTGGTGGGCGTGACTCGTAAAGGTACTAGGAACCAAGGAGATGTGGTTGGTTGTGTTGTGGTGTCTGGTTTGGAGGAGTTGTTGCAGTAAAGGAAAAATGGTTTTTACAAACTGAACATGGCGAGAGACAAATATTATGGAGGTAAGTGGGTGAAAACAGAGGTAAGCACTTTGTGTGAGGAAGGAAGTATCCAATGAATATACAGGGTTGGGATCTGGGTTCAAGTTTGTTGGTGGAGTATGGGTGGTTTGCCAATGCCAAAGATTGATTGATAAGGGGATGAGAAGTTAAGATTGATAAGGGGATGAGAAGTTACGTGTAGGTGTGGTGGGCATTCAATTTATTAGGTAGATTGCTATTGCAAAAGCATGGGACCATAATTGTAATGGGAGACAAGTATGGGTGAGTAATGTAAGACATGTTTCAACAATGTGACAGTGCTGACATTTAGTGTAGCCATTATGTTCAGGAGTGTGTGGTGCAGTGGTGAGGTGAGAGATTCCTTGAGAGGCTATAAATGGAGTGAGTGAGATGTTGTTTCAACAATGTGACGGTGCTGACGTTCAGTGTAGCCATTGTGTTCAGGAGTGTATGGTGCAGTGGTCAGGTGAGAGATTCCTTGAGAGGCTATAAATGGAGTGAGTGAGATGTATTCCCCCCATTGTCAGAGAAAAGTGTATGAATTTTTGTGCCAAAATAATTTTCGACAATGACTTTAAATATAAGGAATACCTCTTTGACATATGATTTTTTCTTTAGAGTATAAAACCAAATATATTTGGTGAAATGGTCCATGAAAATGACATAGTACTTAAAACCATCATGTGATTCATTGGGGGATTTCCAGACATCAGAATATATAATATCAAAGGGTTGAAAGGAGGTGAGAGAAGAAGTGGAAAAAGATAACTTGTGACTTTTATTGCATTTGTAGGCATTACAATTAAAATAAGAGGGAATGGGAGATGACAAATCTAAATGATAATGATTAATAATGTGCCTAAGGATAGGTAGTGTAGGATGTCCCAGACGACAGTGGAAGATGTTTTGATGCTGGAGAAAGCTAGGAGTGGTGATGACTGTGAGGTGGTGGTGGGCCATTCATATACCCCATCCCTGGTGTGTCTGTGAAGAAGAGTTGTCTTTGTTTGAAGGTCCTTCACAAGAAAGGAAGAGGGTAAGAATTTGACTGAGACATTATTTGAAGTACAAAATTGAGAGATTGAAATTAAATTTTTTGTCATGCTAGGAACATAAAGAACATTATCGAGCACAAAGTGTTTGTTAGAAGAGGAGAGAGAAGTAGAACAAGTGTGAGAGATTAGAGACTTGTTCCATTACCTATCAAGTAGCTATTTGGGAGTGTCAGAGGAGGTGTTGGCTGCAAAGTATGCTCTTGGTTGCCAAGGAGATGGAGTGTATGACAGAGTTGGAGATGAGTTTGGGGTGTTTGTGTTTGGTACTATACGAAATGATGGACATCGTTTAGCAGAGTGGCCTTGTATGCCACAGATTTGACAAAACCAAGGTAAGGTTTGGGTTGGTGTCTTTGAACTTGAGTTGTTACAGAATTGGGTTGGGGGGACGGTTATTGGTGTTTGAAGTAAGGTGCCAACCTAAGTTATTTTGGGTTAAGGATTGTGAATTATAGTAATTGGTTGTGTTGTTAGGAGGGCGTTGATTTTGGTTGTGACGTCTTGCTATGTTTTTTGTGGCTGGAAAGTTTGAAGAGTCGGATTTTGTGGCTTGAAGGGAGGTTTCAAAGTTGAGAAGTTTTTCATGCAGTTCATCATAACTTATTTGGGTGTCTCTAGCCTGGATGTTCCTTGTATTCTTCAATGAAGCCATCTAAGATTTTGTCTGTGAGATCTTCAACATTCATAGGGGATTCTAGTATTGCTAGCTCATCGGCTCTGGCTTTTGCATTTTGAAGGTAGTCGGAGATGGTTCTGGATCCTTTGGTTAGATTTTTTAGAGAGGTTTTGACTTGTTTGATGTGTCCTCGGGAGGGTTTTGCATGTGTTTGCTAAGATGTTCCAGGCTTCTTGAGAGGTTTTGGCTTATACTATGAAAGGAATGAGAGTGAGAAAGAGAGAGAACCAACTATGGCATTTAAGATTAATTGGTCTTGTCGTGTCCAATTGGTGTGGTCTGGGTTGGGTGTTGTAATGCCATTGTTGGTGATGGTTATAGTCGGGCATGGTGTGGAACCATCAATGTAGCCTTGGGGATTATATCAGACAAATAGAGTTTGGAATTAGAGTTTCCAAGAGAGGTAGTTGGTGCTGTTTAGTTTGAGGGGAGCTTGGGCAGTGATGTTAATGGTGATCAGTGTATTAAGGGGTTCATTGGTATTATGTATAGCTGGATTACATCCATTTCAATGGGGTTTTGCATGTGTTTGCTAAGATGTTCCAGGCTTCTTGAGAGGTTTTGGCTTGTACTATGAAAGGAATGAGAGTGAGAAAGAGAGAGAACCAACTATGGCATTTAAGATTAATTGGTCTTGTCGTGTCCAATTAGTGTCGTCTGGGTTGGGTGTTGTAATGCCATTGTTGGTGATGGTTATAGTTGGGCATGGTGTGGAACCATCAATGTAGCCTTGGAGATTATATCAGACAAATAGAGTTTGGAATTGGAGTTTCCAAGAGAGGTAGTTGGTGCTGTTTAGTTTGAGGGGAGCTTGGGCAGTGATGTTAATGGTGATCAGCGTATTAAGAGGTTCAGCGTATTATGTATAGCCGGATTACATCCATTTCAATGGGGTTTGAAGAAGGTTGGTGACTCTGGTTGGCAGTATAGCTCTGATACCATATAAAGTAGAGAAGATGCAGGAGAAAACTGGGAAGGAGTTGTTATTGCTTTATTTACTGTAAAGGTGTACATATACATGTGAGTATCAGTTACCTATGGAGTTACGAAACTGAGTTACCTATACTATATGGATACATAATTCAAAGTTATAGATATACATGGATGACTAGTAATTTGAATAACATTTGAATAAGTGGAACTGAAGGAGAGAATATCGAGATGCAGTGTTGACTTGTTCTGTTCTGTTGGTGTCTTTATCAAAGTGTAGGATTGGGTTATCTTAAAGTGTCAAGTTTAAGATTTAAAGATAGTTTAGGATATTGATTTAGGGTTTAAATCTTACCACTTACGAGAAAATAACAAAGTAAGTGAGTTTTTGGCTCCCATAAGGCATTTGTTATTTATTATGTTTTTCACTTTCATGGACATAGAGATGAAGAGACAAATATTCTAGCTAAACGATCAAGTTACAACTAAGTTATGGTTTAGGGTTTAGAGTTAAGGTTTTAGATTAGTGCTTAGAGCAGTCCTAAGGGCATAATTAATTCTTCATGTCTTTGAGGTGGTTGGAGTTTATTTTTTTGTTTTGGGAGTCTAGGCATAGACCAATTTGAAAGGAAAGTAAGCTAGTTCCAATAGAAGTGGAAGTTGAAGGTGTAAGCTTATCCAATTCTATTTCAAAAAAACATAAAATAGAAACCTATGTTGATTCAGCAAAAGGGAATACGATACCTTTCATACATTTCCTAGTTTCTTACTGCAATTTTGTAATTCATGTTTTCTTATATACTTGCCAATAATAGGCTTTCTCCAACTTGTCGTAATAGTACCCTCTGAATCCATCTATAGTCTCAATGCCCTTCAATTGATTGCAGTCAATACAAGTAGTTCCTTATAAAACAAAATGAGTTGTTGGCTAGTGTCATCTCAATCCGAGGAGGGGTAAAGTCATAAGGTAATTCTTCTATAGAATATGTTGCTACCTACCTTGTTGGATAGGTTGGATATAATTCTATCCTACCTTGGTAAAGTCATAAGGTTATCCCATTATTTATTGTTTTTCACTTTTAAGACATGGAGATGAAGAGACAAATATTCGGTTAAACGATTGAGCAAGGTTAGAAACTAAACAACTTCTCTTTTATCACCATATATATTAGTATATATATTTTATTATTAGGTTAGGGTTTAAGGTTTAAAATTAGGGAGATTGGGGTTTAGAATTCAAGAGTTTAGCTTAAATGAGAAAATAATGAAGCAAGTGAGTTAATTGCTCCCATTCACAATGGGTACATTTGATTCTTGAGCCTTCTTTTTAACTTATTATTTATTATGTTTTTCACTTACAGAAATAAGGAGATGAAAAGACAAATATTAAATATTTTGGCTAAGCATTCATGTAAGATTAAAAGCCAAACAAGTCCTTTATAATAAAGATACTATGTGTTCAGCCTACGTTCAAAGTGAAAAACATAATAAGCATTCATCTCTATGTCCATGAAAGTGACAAACAATTTTCATCTCTATGTCCATGTAATAAGTTAAAAAGAAGGCCTCTATGCTAATCCAAGAATAGTCATACTCTTGGAGTAGCATTTCATTTTTTTTATTTGTGTTTTTTTATATTTCTTATAATTTTTATTTTAAGAAACAATTTAAAAGAGTTTTTTTTTCTTTTTCTTTATTTTTTTGATATAGTTTTGAATACTTATGTCATGGAATTTTTTTTAAAAATTTTTTTAGATTCTTTTAAGTTGTTTCTTAAAATTATTATTAAAAAAAACAAAAAACAAAATAAAATGCTAGTACTCTTAAGTGGTAAGATTTTCCCACTTAAGAGTGCTTCATTGTCAGAATGACAGCCACAAACTCAATTTGCTTTATTATTTTCTCGTAAGTGGTAAAATTTAGACCTTAAATAAAGACACTTTACCCCAATTCATAAATTCTAAATATTAATCTTAAACCCCCACTTTAACCCTCACACACTATATCTTAAATCCTAAACCCCAAAGTCTTTAGTCCTAAACTTCGTACAACCTTCCTAGAAATCCTAAACCTAACTAAAAGAGAGTTATAAGAGAGAGAGACATAAAATTGTATATTGGAATGTGCCATAAAACATATACTAATATGATTATAAGGGAATTGATTGGTTTCTAATCTTACTTGAATGCTTAGCTAGAATATTTGTCTCTTCATCTTGAAAGTGAAAAACTTAAAAACAATGCTAAAGAATAAAATTTTGCCCACTGTAAGAATGGAAGCAAAAAGTTCACTTACTTCGTTATTTTCTTGTAAGTGATATGATTTAAACTAAATTCTAAATTCTAAACTGTAACTTCATCTTGAAAGTCAAAAACTTAAAATCAATGCTCAAGAATAAAATGTTGCCCACTATAAGAATGGAAGCAAAAATCTCACTTGCTTCGTTATTTTCTCGTAAGTGATATGATTTAAACTAAACTCTAAATACTAAATCTCAACCTAGTCATAAAAAATATATACTAATCTAGTCATAATATAGAAGTTGTTTGGTTTCTAGCCTTGCTTGATCCTATAGCCAGGAATATTTTTCTCTTTGTCTTCATGTTCTAAAAGTAAAACATAATAAATAATAAGTTAAAAAGAATTCTCAAGAATAAAATTTGTCGATTGTAAGAATTGGAGTAAAAAACTCATTTGTTTCGTTATTTTCTTGTAAGTGATAAGATTTAAACCCTAAACCCTAATTGCTTTAAGCTTTACCCCTAAATTCTAAATTTTAATTAAAAACCTCTTAATCCTAAACCTTAAACCTCAAAGCCCTCATCCCTAAGTCCTAAAAAGTAAATCCTAATTCTTAAAATCTAAACCCTAGAAATCCTAGTCCTAAGTGAGAGAGTTATAAGAGACAATGAGAGAAGTAAAACTTCTACTTACAGGTTTACAAATTCTTTCACACAATAAAATTTGCAATGGGTATTGAAATGTAAAAAGAAAATATATACTTATCATCAGATCAAAAAGAAGTGATTAGGTTTTTAATCATTATTGAGTGTTAGTCGATATTTTTCTCTTCATCTCCATAACCCCCCCTAAAAGTTGAAAACAAAATAATAAACCCCTAAAAATGGAAAACAAACTAATAAAAATAAATAAATAACAAGTTACAAAGACAGTATGATCTGAACACCTTCAAAGGCATTATTTTCCCCAATAGAAAAACTAATTCTTAAAAAAGATTCATGTTTTGTCGTGATAAGGGTTATAGGAATTTAAGATATACACAGTTGGGAGGCTAATAATAAGCCCTATTTAATATTTCCTCATCACATTTAAGCCCTAAAACCTATGTCTAGTGATAAAATTTTAAAAAAGAAAGAATAGAAAAAAAAAGCAAATGATCAAAATAGAAGAGCAACACCAATTATTGGGTAACTTCGTTGACGTGGCAAAACATTTATGAAAGAATTTCATACTATACTCCAGTTTAATGTGTTGTACCCTAAATCAATAAATGTAACAGCTCAAGATTGCTAAGGCATCCAAAATAATAATACAACAAATGACAATACAACAAATAAAAAAAAGAATAATCAGAAGAAAATCCACGAGATAACATACATACATATATGTAAAACGATGTAAAAAGAAATGAAGATTGGAAGCCTACAAATTAGCAGAGAATCCTCCGTTACAGCAAAAACACAAATAATGTTCAACTCCTAAAAGCAGTCAAAGAAAGAGGAGCCCAATAAAGATCATATATTACATGCCTAAACTACCAATATTGCTTTTGGTTTGTGTTACTTAGCAAAATCTTCAAACTTCAAAGTCAGCAGCCAAACAGAAGCATAATTTTCCCCTCATAAAAAAAGCCA
>JASKGM010061340.1:0-17769 GCA_034509205.1 Ceratonia siliqua | reverse complement strand
ATCATCTTTAATTTTAGTAAAATTAAATCAAGTTTCAATTGTTTTATTTACACTTCAAATTGAGAGAACTTTTCCTATTAATGTAATATATTAACAATTTTTTTTTTTTGAAAATCTTCTCCTAATCCTTTAAATTTGTTAGATGAAATAGTTATATATTCGAGGGTACTAGTCAATTGTTGCATTTACATCTAGTCAAACAATGGTTGAATCATCTCCTAATCCAATCGAGGGCTGAGTAATTTTAAAATCCTGGTTGACTATCATTTATCACAACACTAGAAACAATAATTGAATAATGAATGATAATTAGAATACCATAAAAGTAGATAAGACACATACCTAAATTACTTGTAATCAGACTCAGATGCAATGAGTCCTATAACCTATGATCTTCCTCTCCAAACTTCTATAGCAATAGGCAGCTTTCAATGGGAGAGCTAGAATATGTTATAACACATATATTTATATTAGGAGTGGAGAGGGAACCTAGCCATCACACAAATAACCTAACAGGCCCTCCCATTATGAGATTCTGATAGGTTCTAGCTTACACTATAACAGTTCAACCACATAGCCCAAAGTAGGTGTGCACAGTCCAAAATCAACTTGATCACATAATTATTTTGGGTTTGTCGTACTTGTCTTTATATATATTAATATATATTAGATCATGTTATCAACTTGTTTTATAAATCAAATAAACAATATATAATGGAAGCCCATAATTCTAAAAATCTCTCACTTGGGCAACATTAATTCCTTTGAAAACATTTTATTTCGAAAACAACTCTCGATTTAAACAACAAAAATTTTGTCACATGGTCACGCTTTGAAAAACTCACATGATCCAAAAGAAAACACCTAAGATTATGACTCTGGCTAATAAAGTCCATGGTCACAAATATCACCAACAATACCACGAGTCTCATATGTGGTAGTGTAGTAAGAAAACAACATCAATATGTGATCAATAATATGCTTTCTCAATGTCAATCCTTGATTTCTCTTCAACAACATGTCCTTACAAGCCAGAGAAATTCATTGATTACAAAGAATCAATATATCTCAAGATCCAGTAGTGTTGTTAATCAAGAGATCACGAAATAATGTCATGCATAAGACCAACATCGAGTCTCTACATCATTAGACATCATAATATAATCAATATATCTTAAGATTCAAGAATGGTGTTAATCAAGAGATCACAAAACAATGTCATGCATGAGACCAACATCGAATCTCTACATCATTAAAAATCATAACATTTATAATTTTCACAAATAGGTACACACAACCACAAAACAAATATGAATCAACAAGTGTACCAAATCAATTAGAGAACCCAAATGTAATGACATACATCAATGATGTCACTAATAGGGCCCATAAAGCTAAATAGTTAGAAAGGAAAATACTCCCACTAACCAAATGCACTAAAAGGAACCAAAAGACCTATATTTTCAATAGTAGAAACATATGGATTATTAGGCATCAAGCACATCCTTAATAAAAAATCTACTACAATGGAAGAACCAATCAATTTGAAATTAAACATCAAATCAGCTTTATTATTACAAAAAATAAACAAGTATCCAAGTTTGTGAAAACAAATTCCTCCTAAAAGAAGGTATATAGAAAACATTCTCCAAAGAAAAGTTCATAAGAACCAAAAGAAGTCTAAAAACTTCTTCAACTTCTACTAGAACTTCAGCATCAATTCCAATGGCTCTATAATAAGTCAGTTTTATAGAAGACATAAAAACCATTCAATTAGTGGCAATCCACAATAGAAAAATTCTAACATTCTCCCACTTGGGTTACACTAATTGCATCATATAATTTATAAAACATTTCAAGCATTTAACTGCTAGACCAAAAATTGGTTATACCACTTAGAAGATGCGAAAATAGGAAAGCCCAAACATTCATCACAATATTTAATTGCTTAAATGGTACAAATGTTTAAGGCTTTAAAAAAATAATAGAAAACATATTTCAAACTTTAAATGAAATTACACGAATATGTATTTCAATGCTTAAAGAAAAGAACCAATTCAGCCACGTTAAAGCTTAAAAAATAAGAACTAATACAAAATTATGTCTAGATAAACATCTATACTACTGACCAAATTCTATGTCATTCTTCCATATTTTAAAATTTGAACCGTTTAATTTCTCAACATAGCAGCATTATTATTCAAATCAAAAGATATTGTTCTCACATAAATTACAATATATCAGTCATAGGACAAATTACAAATGCTTTCAACATCATAAGCCATAAACCGGAGTCCCAAAACACATCACCATATCTTCCCTTTGGGTAGAGCATGTAGAATATGCAAGGTATTCACAAATGTATGAAGTCAGCGGGAAATAAATTTTGAAAATATCCCCTTCGGATAGATAGATTTTTAAAATTAACTTATTTCCCAATCTGAAGATGCTTCCATGCTATTCCTAAATTAAAACACACAATAATCCCTTTGGTAGATGATTGTATGCAATAACCAGGAATGATCCTAAAATAAATCCTACAAATTTAATATGAATAAAATTACTTTAATGAGAATATATTCATACAAACTTAGAGAACTCAAATTCAAGACTTTAAATGGCCAACCAACTAACACACAAATTAGCAAGCTCATAAAAACACCCAGAATGAAGTATTATACCCCAAGTGACATAGCTGCAAAAACAAAAAATACAATATGAAGTTTGAACTTTAATATATATTTATTTATTTACAGCAATGGAAAAAATTAAAAAAAAAAAGTATGCCACTATGACCTTCACAAAAATAGGAACAACATATTAAAATATGGAGAAAAATGAAGCAGCACATGAGGCTCACACACCCCACACATCCACATGCCACCACGTGCGTGTAGGGAAGAACCTGTACAGAGGAAGGGTCATGTTTTTGAATGTGATTTAAGCTAAAAAATGTGCTTTGTAGCAAATCAAACCGAAACCTGTTTGAAAATTAAAATTTAAAACAACAATATGGGCTTCAATTCGTTGAAGATTGGGTTCGGCCATGGAAGCGTGAAACTGAGTTCCCCATACATCGATTCAAGGCATTTTACAATGTGATTTCAACAGAAAATCCAACCTTTGACCAAAAAATACAAACCCCTATAAAAACATGAATTTAAAAAAACACATTCGAGTCCAATTTGTTAAAAAATTACAGTAAAAAAAACATTTATTGTTCACAGCAAAAGAAACTGTTCAAAAATAATATGAATGCAATTATCATTAAATCATATGAGCAATATAACCAAGAATGTTCAACAATATAGGTCACAATAAAGAGTCCAGACACATCATTACATACCCCCCTTTGGGCAAGGTGTACAACATGTAGTAGGTCCTCCTAATTGATGAAGATCAATGAGAAAAAGCTCCCAAGATGATTAAAAGCTCATCCCCTTTGGGTAAATGAATTTTCAAGACTATATCATTCTCATAATAACATGCTTCATATTTTTGAATTAAAAACATTCAATAACTCCCTTTAGGCAGGCAACTGTATGGAATAACCAAAAATCATCCTGAATTATACTTGAAAATTTTCAAGAATCAATGTGAACAACCACTTGCATGATAAAATTCACAAAATTCAAAGATATTCTCTATACCAAGAATATCTCATGCCCATAACCAAAATATTTTAGCATACAATTGACAATAGGTATGTACTGTTGGGAATAGGTTGCCCTAGAAAGTAAGTTGTATTCCCTAATTTTATATAAATGTATTTTAAAATTAATAAATAAAGAGTTCATTTATGTCAGCCTTATTTTCTAACTATTATGGTTCCTAGATTTTAATAAACTAAGATGCATTTGCATAAGGGTTATGCAAAAGGAGATAAGTATTTTTGGATGAATCTAAAATAATATTCATAGTCACTAAGTAGAGCTAGTCACTCTGATTAATAAAAATTTAGTGTTTGGATTATCTCCATATAAAGAATGAAATTCTTTTATAAGAGAATGATGAATCTCAAAATCATTGAAGTAGTAAACTTCAGGTAATGATACTATTAAATAAATTGAAATAAAGTAAGATATCAAGTTCAAGTCAATATCATTATTTTGAACTTAAACTCATACACATTGCATACGCTAGTAGCAGAACCGAAATCTTGATGGATTATGGACTCATGTTCATGACCATTATGATCTTTGATATACTATGGGTATGACCATTATGTGACATTTAACATAAATCAAAGAAATGGAGTTTCTATCATTACATCACTTTTGGCAATTTCAAGAAGACAAGCAACATATCTAGACCCAATGAAATGATGAATTAGTTACTCATCATTTCGAGATAATTTTAGAAAAGTTTTAAAAGATTATCTGATCACTTATCAGATGAAATATGAGATCAATGGACAAAATTGACATAAGGGGTAAAACGGTAATTTTACCTTATGTCAATGGATAGCTACAAGGGTTCACAAATACTAGGTTTGTAAATTAAACAAATTAATGTTTAACATTAATTTCTTGTGATTTTAGGAATTATCAAGAGTGTAATCATGAGTCTTTGGTGAAATGACTTCATGATTAATAAAATTGGATTATCTTAATGACATTAAAATAATTCCAAATTTATTGGAACTTGAAATTCCTAGGTCCAAATGGATTTCTCACCTAGCTTCAGGGAATTCAATCCACATTAAGTTGGAATAAATTTAATATGAAATTAATTGATAGCATTTCAGCTAATGTCTTTATTAAAACAAGAGTTGTCTTAATCTAGACAAAGAATTATTTTAGGACAAATGTTGTCCTAGATATGCTTAAAAATATGATAAACATTTTTGTTACTAAAGAGATAAAAATAATTCTTACATTAGTTGTCTAAATTAAAAAGTGTTATTTTCATTAGACAATAAAATTTTAAGACAAGTATTGTCTCAATTTAGACAAGCTTTATCTTCATAATTATTTTTAGTTTAACTACTTTAAATTAATATTTGAGTTGTTCAAATATTTAATTCTTTTGAAGAAGTTGATTAAAATTAAATTAAATTTTCATTTAATTAGGAATTTTGACTATACATTTTATTAGGATAAAATTGATTTGATTAATTATTTATCCTAATATTGTTGCAAAGTTTGAATTATTCAAACTTATGAAACAACCCTCCCCATGTGATGGAAAGGTGTACGGCCAAATGAGGGGAATTGGTTTTTGACATGATCAAATATATTCCCTCCTAAATATGCTAATTATCTAAGTAAATAAAAGTTAAAAATTAAAAGAATTTAATTTTTTAAGTAACCTACATTCACTAGGCAACTAATTAAGTCAAAATGATTTAATTAAGTAAAATTTATTTGTTTGAATTTTTAATTCAAATATGACTAATTTGAAAGTCACACATGTTTTATTTAATTTTTAAATAAAATATGTTATTATTAAAATTAATAATATGATTATTAATTAATAAATCATTAAATAATTTAAGTATTTAATATTCCCTATTAGCAAGCGTGTGAATCCCTAATGGTTAGGGACTGAATTTTTGAATTACACTCAAATGATCTTACTTAACCTAGCATTAGCATACTATATATCTGCAGTCTCTCCCTCTTGTGGCATGCAAGTGAATTTTTTGAGAGAAGAAGAGTGAACTAGTACGCCACTTGAGAAAGAAAGAATAAAACTTTGAGAGAAAAATTTTTTTTAAGGCCAAGAGTGTTGTGAGTTTGGAAAAATAATTTGAGTGATTTCAAAATACAATTCCACACACCATTGTAAGAGGAACAAAAGGGAAGGCTTTCTAATTTAATTTTGAAATCTATCAAATATTTTCTTTCATCTTTTATTTTGTTCAAATCACTGAGCCTATTCACCTTAAGATCTATGCATTAGTGCTTCCTAAAGAATAGGCGGTCTGTACGCTTGATTATGAATTATATTAAAAGACTAAAGTGACAAAAAGCGGTATGTAAAATTGCTATCCATTTTACTTTTTTTTAGCCGTGAGTTGTTGGCTTGGTACTTTGTTTCTGCTTATTTGCAAACTTAAATGTTTAAAATTTTTTAAAACCCATACTTGTATCATAAACATCTAAAGATAACAACTAGATCTAACATGTACAAATAATCAGCCCATCATGAGACGCAATTTTACTAGGCACTTCAATTGACAAATCTTATTGCATTCTAAACAGTTCTCAAATTTAAAAATAACAATTAACACTATTTAATTTTAGAAATTAAATCTTATGCACACATAATGTTGACAAATAGTGCATGAAATTATTTCATGCCTAAAAAACTCGTAAAAATAGAAAAATATTTATATATAATCTATTTATGCACAAACTTTATTAAAATAGTAAAATAGAGTACTTAAAAAGTATTTTATTATACCATTAAAACCAGGACAAAAATTGAAACACTGTGTTAAAAATGGTGAAATTTAGGCCTTAAGGAAGACCCTATACGCCACATGTGCCTACAGGCACGCGTGGACTTAATATGTGCTGGCCAGTGGCAAGCACTATTTATCGTCTTCCATGGCTTTCGCTGCAGAAGCAGCAGAAGACATGGGAGCTCACTCGAGCTCAAGACAGAGCAAAATAAGGGCAAAATTACATGGAAAATGGGCATAAAAGAATAACAACCAAAACCCATGAAATCCAAGCAAATCAAGAGGTATATCATGCAAAATTTTGAAAATTTTCATCTATCAAACCGCACAAAAATCAACCTTTTTGGGTATTATACTTGATTAAAGCAGAAATTAATTGAGGGGTTTTGTTCATTGGGGTTATACAAACGATATACTTGAAACCCAAATGAAAACAATGATCATTAGGATTGAATCAAAATTCAAAATTCCTCTATTATGAAACCCGGCAACTTTTATCAATAACTACAATATATATATATATATATATATATATATATATATATATAAATGAATTCGATTTGATTTCTATTACAAAAGCCTTAATGTATCAAATCTAAATTTGATGATATGCTCTTAGATTAAATGTAAGAAATTTTAGATTAATTAGGACTATATACTGAAAATTAAGAGCATGTAGAAGCATGAAATTAGGTCTTAAGTCATACATTATGGCTCTAATACCACATGTAACAAATAATTGAATAATATATGATAATTAGAACACCATAAAAATAGATGTAAGAGACATACCTAAATTACTCATCGTGATCAAACTCAGATGCAATGAGTCATATGGAATAGGATTTTCTCCTCCAAACTCCTATAACAATAGGCGGCTTTTAATGGTACAGCAAGAATATGTTATAACACATATATTTATATTAAGAGTGGAGAAATGACCTAACCATTACGCAAATAACCTAACAGGCCCTCTCATTACAAACTTCTAAAAGGTTCTGGTCTACAATATAAACGCCCAACCACATAACTCAAAGTAAGTGTGCACAACCCATAATTAACTTAAACACATAATTATTTTCGGCCTGTTGTACTTGTCTTTATATATATTAATATATATTGGATCATGTTATCAACCCATTTTATAAAATTTAACATGGAAGCCCATAATACTAACAAGCACATGTTGGATTTGGATTTTTTAATGTTAAGAAAAAGTATATAATATGAACTCATAAATAAATAAAAAAGTGGGACTCACTACTTAATAGTAAGTTCCATTTATTTTTTTAATTGTAAGCTTATGGACATTGTATTTTTTCTCTTATAATATAATAATATAATATTAGTTCCTCACATGAGATAGGGTAGCCTACATGTTCATCTTTTGTGCTATCATATATGTGACACAAGCTTAAGAGTGTGCTTGCATAAGGTAATTTAAAGAAAAAAAAAGTAATTTTATAGGATATTTCAAATATTTTATCACAAAATACTTTGTTTAGGTAACTAAATAAAGAATTTGAGAAATCAAGTAATTAATTTAATCATGCACTTGTTAGAGAATTTCAAATACCTAAATTTAAGGTGAAATTTCAAATTGCTCTCCTAATTTATTATTACTAATAATGTTAAAACTCCAATCCTAGACTTGGCCCCGGAACTTGACAAGTTAAGGTCGGGATTGAGAACATAACATAATTTTATATAGTATTTAAAATGTCTTAAAATAAAATATTTTGATTGGATAACTAATAAAAAAATTTAAAAATTTCAAGTAACTTAAGCATATAATTATTTTATCAAAAATAAAAAATTTCAAATACATTATTTTTTTAGTGAAATTTCAAATTTCTTTTTCAATTTCATTCCACAAGAAATGTCATATTGACCACTTTGGACCAGCCTTGGCCCATTCCCGGACCAAACCTTGCATGCATAGATTGGATCACATATACTCAAATGAGATCTAACACGATATTAAAACAAGATTTAAGGTATTAAATAAGAAAGTAAATCTTATAAATTACTAATATTGAATACCACTATTTCAAACAATTTGAGTGAAATTGTCCCAAATATAAAGTCTCATAATTTTTGAGATATTTTAATGTTGAAATTTGTATATTAGCTTTAAAAAAAGTTTTAATTTTTAATTAAAAATTTTTAATCAAAATTCAAGTTGAACATGAACCTAAATATTATATTTGGATTAAGCTTATGTTCAAATAGAAAATTTAAAAATGAGTCACTGAGCCTAACTTTTTTTCATTTAGAAAAAAAATGTTTTGACATGAATTTGGCCTAGCACAGTTTGTGATACGTAAAAAGAAAAAAAATAGAAACCATTTCCTTTGTCAAATGAAACACATTAATATGCACTTTTAATGTGATAGTTACGTTATAAAACTTTGAATGGACTCTCCAAGACAAGAGGGAGGGCCAAGAGGAGTAACCGTACGTCACAAATTATTCTAAAAATTGAATAAAAAAACTACTTCTAAATTAAAAAAAAAAGTTGAAGTGGTATAATTCAAATATAATCACGTAAGCAAATTTTATTAATATTTTAAAAACAGAATTAACATTTGAATTCATAAAAGTAACCGTTTACGGTTATTTGATTTGACCATGGCAAATTGTCGTAAAAAATTGATTTTTTAAGTTTCCTTTTTTATAATAACTTTTTTATGGTGTTTTTTAAATTATACTTGAAGGCATTTTGGGAGTTTTTTTATTTTATTTATTTTAAGTTTTTTTTCTTCTTTCTCTATTGTTTTCTTTAATGTTTTTGAATTGTTTTTATATTTTTGGTTTTTTGGTTTTTTTTTAATTTTATCTTTTCATTAATTTTTTTAACTTTTTTTTAATTTTTTGAAATTCATTTGATTATTTTTAAAATAAAATAAAAAATACACTTAGGTATAACTTAACGAACACTTTTTTTATATTATATAAATTTTTTATTAAATAACAAATTAAATAACTTAATAACAATAAAAATAATCAAATAATACATATTAATATATATAATTTCATTGAATCACGTAATCATATATAAAATAAGTTCAGAATTTATATTAAAAATAATCGAAACAATATTTTTTTTGAGATTAAAAACAAGAGTAAAAGAAGTGTCATTTCAATAAAATAATAATAATAATAATAACGATAAAAAAATGTGCAATTTACTGCTTTTTTTTTATATTTCCATCTGACAATAAATTTGAGTTTTTAAACAATAATTTTCATGGAATTTATTATTAGACTGATAGATCAGTTTCAATTAAGATGTCAATTAGGGCTAGGCTCGGTGGGCCAACCCTAACGCTTGAGAGTAAGACGAGTTTTGAGCTAAAAAAACATACCCTAAAAAATAGAGCTATTTCTGGCTCAACTTGTTTAAGCCTCAGCCCATTAAAGGCTAACCCGCGATGGGCCGAGTTGAACCATATTTTTTTTCACTAAAAATTTTTTTTTTTTAGTTTTTATTTTCTAAGTTTTTATACTTTGTAGATAAAAAAGAAGATGACAATTCAATAATTATATCAAATTTATCTAAGCAAGATTTAAATATAATTATCGAGTATGATTGATTAATCCTTTTGGTTTTAATTTCTTACTATTGTCTTTATGCAGATTAAGCGTATGATGAATTGATGATATTTTGTTATATATGAAATTTTACATAATTATTGAGGATGATTAATTTATAGTTTATGTTTGGTTATTATAAAATTTTATAATATTTTCTATAATTTTTTTATGTGCTAAGCCGTCAAAGTCTGTTTAGCCCTATAACCCTATAAGGTCAAATTAAATTTTAAAGATCATTTAAAAAATAATAATTTTGGCTTGACTCTTCTAACCCTCGATTGGTCAGATTGGTTCTAATTGATAATTTTAATTTTAACCAATCGATCCAATCTAATATTTCAAATAATAAATTTTAGATTTCGATAAAGTTTTTCAACTATCAGGTGTAAAAGAGAGATAGAAGTGGAAGAAATATTTAACTATTCATTATTCAACTAGTTATATATAAGATAGTTTAATATAAACACATTAGACATGAGTGTATAACATTTTCCAAAGAATAGATGCCTAGGCAGCACTAATCCTACTTCAATAGCCACTCATTGGTGTATAGTGATTTCAAGTCAATGAGCCTACTATAGCAAAATCATAAATAAAAGGGTTGGGTGGGAGAAAGAAGGGTTGTTTATTGAATAAGTAAGATGGACATGCATGTAACTATCAAATTGGAACAACTTTTAATAAAGTTTTAAGCCAATTACATGAACACAGCTGGGAAATTTTACCAAAACTTGTAAAAGAATTCAATAAACGTTTCAAAATTATTATAGGTAGCAGCATCTCCATGTTTGCCCATCCCATAATTTATGGCTGGCTAAGGTTACCGCGACATTACACAACTTATGGACGAATGAAGCAGTTTTGGACAAAACCAAACACTGTTTTATAGGAAACCAATTAATCCCAATTCCCAAGTAGTGAGGTTTGGCTTCAAACTGATACTGCATTTATTTGTCTCCATATGCACTAAATGACACACATTGACTCTTAAACTGATTCTCGTGGAAAAAGGACTCTGAATTATATGTACTCTTAGTCCTATTCTGTTCAAAAGAATTACGTGCAAGAACTGAGGAAAAGGGGATCTAACCATATCAAGCAAACGCGAATGCGTTTTATAATTAACGACATGTTAAAATAGATTAAACAATTCCATATGAAATTTACTTTTGACGTTGATTAGGTAAAATCAGAATAAGTGTTCGTTCTAGAATCGAGACAGCGGTATATATAATATATCCACTTGAAGATTTACAAACATTTTTAGGTAGAAAAAGAGGACGAGAACCGGTTTTTTTTTTTTCTTTATCTTTTTAAGATATTATAGCAATAAGGAATTCTCAAAAACATATTTAATTGATTAATAAAATATGAGGCATCTCTTGATAAAAAATAAAATTACATAATAAATCATGATACAAAAAATTAACAATTTAAATTCTTTCTTGATTTTATATCATAAGTATATTTTTAGGCCAACTTATTCATCAACAGTATTAGTCAAATCGATAGGATTAGTACTAAACCCTTAAAGAGTTGAGTTGAGCCTACACTTTAAGAACTAATTTTTTTTGTAAAAAAAAATTTGACTTGACTCTAAAAATCCTAAGCCATTTAAGGGTTGGGCCAGCCAATTTTAATTGGCACCTCTAGAGTCAATTAATCTTAAATTATCATGGGACAATCTTAAAATTAATCTCTTACATGTGGCTTGGTGCATTTAAAAGAATAAATTATCTTAGTGTTAGTCTTAATATTTGACCAATCTTTGAGGCTTAACCATTTAAATTTACATACATTATAAATCATTGCTATTTTTTTTTTGGAAGATATTATGGAAAGTAGGAATTCTCAAAAATCTTTAATTGATTAATAAATTATAGGGTATCTCTTGATAAAAATAAATCATGATAAAAATTAAAAATTTCAATTGACATAGTGTACAAATAATTCCTCTTTTATTGTCTAAAACACTCTGAATTTAATAATTTAAATATCTTCAAATATTTGTGTATATTTTCATTGGAAAGCTATTTAACCATTTTTTAATAAAATTGAATAGTGATAATGAGAACATTTAAACGCAGGGAAACTTGCAGAACCATGGACAATAATTTAGTCTTCTCATTTGTTAATGGTATGATTTAAGACATTTAAATAACTAACTATTTATAAAACCTTATCTCTTTAATAACTAAAATTATACAAAGTCCAAGGGTCTTATCTGTTATGATTATGAGCAGTTAAGGGGAAAGGCAAAACAGCTGAAATAACAGACTCGGACAAAGAAACAAAAACTGATTTCAGATAATTTTCTCTTTACGAGTGCTTTGGCTGCTATTTTAATGGGTGGCTCTGATTTCACAATCCTAATCTGATAATTAAGAAAATATCGGTTATCTTCCTATCGTAACCGTGTACGTTTGTATTAACGGTAACAACGGAGTATTTTTTTTTTTTTTTGTGCATGCACTTTATTTTTGTCAAAATTATTGTAATTGTCATGATAAGTCAAAAATAATTAAAGAAAAATAACCAGATCCACACGTATTCATTAAGGGCTTCTGAATCACATGCCACGCACCTGCGTGTTTTATAATTTCTTCTTATAATCATCCATGCAAAGTATCGGTTGGTGGCCTAACAAAGGGGAAGAGAGAGAGAGAGATGACGCCTATTGTTGCAAATCATCACTAACTAATCTACCAAATAAAATAAACACTATAATTGATTTCATATCAAAGGTGGGAAAACAGGGTATTATCCTTCACTCGGTTTCTCTGATAAAGGTCAAAGGTGAATTAATTTAATTTGAAATAAAAGAATAATCAAAGGGCTATGCTACCATAAATTTATTTTAATATAAAGAGAAAGAGTACTTGCGTAACTAACTATCATAATATGTACTTCAGTTAAGACTGAAAACAGAAAATGGAAGATAATAGATTTAAAACATAGATACAACTCGGTAGTAATTTTAAATTTCTAATTATAAGTTTTTTTAAGCCATTCTAACTTGATAAGCCCATCAAACAACTGAACATTAAAAGAGAAAAAACAGAAGTTTTACATGCATTTCCTACACTTATGCAGTTGCTGGCAATCTATGTACATGTATCATATTTTCTTTTTCTTAAGCTACATAACATTCTTTGACCTTCAAGTTCAGTAATTCCAGAGGCAGCCCATGTCCACATGCCCAGCAGAAGCTGATGAATATTCTTGATTATCAAGTGATCTGTGAACCATTCCATTGTTGTATATCACAGAGGAGATATCAGCATCAAAGTCTCTTTCCTGAGAAAATTCTGCTTTCTGATTTGGCTTTATACTTGATCCATGGTTTTCAATCAACATACTCAACATGGACTGATCTTGAACCAGAAAATGATCTGGGTACTGTGAATTCCCAATTTGGGGTGCAATTGGTGTGGATTGGTAGGAACCAGCAGGGGTTGCTTTGGGAAAAGTAAATGAAGCAGGGGAAACATCAGAGGGGTTTGAAGAAGGTGAAGAGGCCAGTACAGGAGTTTCCAAGCTATCAACTATGTCATCATGTGTCTTTTGATCCTCCGTTTGATTTGGATCGGAGAAGCAGGTCACGTGTGATAACTCGCCAACAATGGTTTTAGTTTCGCTGTTGTATGGTGAAGAATCCATCAATGGAGGCAAAAGAGAAGTAGGTGGTTCCTTTCCAACGGAGATCAACCTCACCAAACTTGGAATATGTATTTTCTTCCCACCAGAACTCTTCTGAAAAACTCGGCAGATAACCCACTCATTCTGAAAAAGAAAGGAAGACAAACAATTAAATTTACAAAATATAAACCTTGAATCATAGTTACAAACAAGGATAATAAGCTTTACCTTAGCAGTTTGGGGAAGATTATACCTAGAAAGTCTCCCCTCTAACCTGTATTCATGCATGACCCAGTTTGTTTTTTCTCCTTTAGGCGCTCTTCCCTTGTAGAAAACTAGAGTTTTCTTCATTCCAATTAGTGCCTTTGCTCTGTATATCTCCTTGTCTTTGCCTGTAGCCTTCCAGTAACCAGCATCAGTGGCCCTGTTTGTCCTTAGACCAGTTGGGTATTTTCTGTCTTTTACACAGAAAAAATACCACTCTGTTTCACCCAATTTGGCCCTCCCTTCATTGAACAACCAGAAAAGAACAATTTTGGAGTAGACATTAGTTATTAGTAAACTTTAACAATAATGCTAAACTATAAAAGAATGAAAATCCAGAGACTTACAAGGCAAATCCCATGGCTCGCACTTGTTCAAATCGACCTCGCCAATCGCTATAGCAGAGAAGCAGCTGTTAAGAACCTTATGAGAGAGGTAGTGAGTTATAAGTTCTTCATCTGTTGGATGGAATCGAAATCCCGGAGGTAATTCAAACTGCTCATCTTCCTTTCGATGTCTGGAAACGTTTTCCATTCCTTCAATCCCGCACTAGAATCCTCTGTTGCAGTAACCGAACAAGGAAAAACAGAAAAGCCCACTAATTTCAGTTTGTAATTCTGACAAAAGTCGATCAATTCCGAAACATTTATCATAAAAATGAACCAAATAAGAAAATCTGTCACATGCACAGAAGATTACAATTAGAAATCTTTGATTTCTGAACAGAAGTGAAAACAGGGGAACGAACCTGTGAAAGATCTTAGATACTTATGATCGGTAAGAGAAAAGAAAGCTATTGGGGGTTATAGAGGGACTATGAATGTAACCGAAGAGAAGAAAAGAGAAGAGAGGGTATGAACTGAGAGGGTTTTTAGGTATTTGAAGACGTTGTTAAATAAAGACACTGTTGTGTGAATCAGAGCTCCCTAAATACTGGTTTTTAAGATACAAAGAACCGTGGCTCGTAAGGTAACTTGTGGGTGGTTTCAGGATTTCAGCTGTATCTTTTAACTTTTATGTAATAATTTTCCTCTTGAACATGACCAGGTACAACTCACCCAGGCAGCCTGCATTTGATGTTTAATATTTTCTCTCCAATTATCCCTTTATTGGCTATTTTGGTAGGGAGTAGGATGGGTATGAAATAATAACAATAATTAATAAATGAGATTTAAAGCAGCTATGTTAGTGGCCTTTTTTCTTTGATAATTTAATAAGTTCCTTTTAGAGATATGATATTTAAGATTTATACTTTATAAGATTTATTTATTTTGAATATCTCAAATTATTTTAGACTTAGGGCCTTATAATAGTAATAAAGATAAAATGAAATTTCATAAAATATTATTTATAAAGATACCAGACAATAATTTACTTTATTTATTTTAGTGATAATATGTACATTATATTAGCTAATTAAATGCTTTTTTATAAATATAATTTACTCTTTAGTTTTTGTATTGAGTACATAAATATTAGGACAATGATTTTAGTCTAAAAATTCCTATTTTAACTACAGTTATTTTATGTAAAACAAAAAAAAGTGTAGCAATCCAATAGTATTAACTATTAAGATCAATTTGGGAGCTATTAATCAAACGTAAAATATTAAATTTTTGTCTCCATAACTAAGCCAAAATCTTAAAATTTATAAGATATAGAGTAAATCACTTTCACTTATTTTCAGAGACATTTTAATTACACGAGACTCATATCTTATTATAAAAATATACACAAAACTTATTTAAAAATTTAAAAATTATAAATTAGCTTAATTTTAAATTTAACATTAATTAAATTATTTAAGTTCAAAATATCCTTTATAAAAAAATGAAAAACAAAAAAATTATAAAATTCAAATTATGCATTTGTTTATTTCTTCTTAATAATATTAATGTAAAAAAAGATATTGAATATTTTTAAAATTTTTTTATAATTATATTAAGTAAATTAAAAAAATTAATCGTATGATGAAAATATTTTCAAGAGTGGAGTAGTTAGTGGCATACATATTATGTAACAACAAGAGCTAAATTTATGTGCAGATTCTTTGTTTTCAGGCCGAGAAAAAAGGAGCCGCCTCCGACCCAAGCAATGCTTTTTATCCTGTCTTTGTATATCGAAATTGTCTGATTTTGATATTTATCCCAAACCTTCACATTCCTCTTCTCAATAATTATTAGGAAAAAAAAAAAACATTCAGTTGTGTCATACCACCAAATCGCCCTAACTCTGAACATGTCATCCACTCAAATGAGTACATAATTATCTAAAGACAAACGTCAAAAATAAATTAAATAAAAGAAAAGAAAGTAAACTTTTTGGTCAAATAATATTCGAAAAGTTTTAATCACTTATGGCTCTCTCTTTTTGGCCAGAAAAGGTCTTTTAAAAAAATTGATATAAAATGGTGTGTTTATTTTAATAAAATTTATAAATTTTTCAACAATTAAATTTTTTTTAAGTCTCTTAAAAATAAGTAAAGAAAATTTTTAATTTATTTAAGCTCATTATTATCCACTTATTATTATTATTCTTCATCATCATAATTGATGTTACAATTATTTAATCAAGCTTAAAGTTAGACTCTAAGATTGAATAAAAATTTTGTAACGGAGTGAGGTCCGGGGTCCAGGAATTTGAATCAAATTTTAGCTCAATAAAAAACTTTAAAAATAAGTAAAACATAGGTACAAGCCTGAACATAAAAATATTCATTAAGCTAAGCCCAAGTTAATATAAAATTTTTTAAAATAAGGTGGATCTAGACCTAAATTATTTTTTTCACTACTGGTCATCATTGTCACATTACTAATTATTGTCCCACAAAAGATTCATATAATTTAAACAAAAACAAAATTCTACATAATTTTTTTAATGAAACAAACAATTTAAAAAATTATTTTTAAAATAAAATTTTTCAAAAAATTTTATTTTAAATAGAGCTTATGAGAAGAAGTCGAGCAACGGGAGAAATTAAGAGTAGCACTACAGTCCAGCCCTATCTTCTTTAGGTCATAAGAAAGATGAGTTTGGTAGGGTTAGGTTTTTTTTTTATTGGGCTTTAATTTAAAGACCCTAACTTGACCCTGCAAGACTTTAAGGCCTATGCAGGCTTAACTAAAAAAATTAACATAAAATGATAAAATACGTAACAAGTAATCACAAGAGTCAACAAAAAAATATTATAAATTATTTAAAACAACTATATATCAACAAAAATAAATTATACCTAATCAAGAATAAGTACAAATTAAATAATAATAATATCATAAAATTATCTTAACTCAACATTATAAATTAAAACATCTATCAAGCATCATCTTTAACAATGATATTTGAATTTATTTTATATGTTGTACTAATTTAGTTTTTTATATCATCATCATCTTCATCTATCATCTAAAAAAAATTATATTTCTAACATTGTAACAAATTCATATACTATTTGAAATAAAAAAATAAAAAATTTATTTAAAAAAAATTCAAGCCTTAAGGCCGAGCCTGAATAAGCTTACTTAAATTCGAACCTTGATTTTCAAAACTTCAACCTTCTAAAAACGAGTCAACCGATTGAATCGAAATCAAAATTGACAATGCTAATTAAGAGAAACCCAAAAGGTTTGCGATATTTATCCAAATTACAATTACGACCCTTTGTGGCAGCTGAATTCACATTATATACATCAAATATATTGTCTCTTGTTATATTTATACCCATTAAAGACCCTATGTATGAAGGAGTTTGTTATGGACTTTAATTACGAAGTAATTAATTAATTTTATATATATATATATATTTATTTTGGTCTCTTATATCTAAGCGGTTGCTCGTGGACATGTGTTATGTTTGGGGGGTT
>JASKGM010061329.1:5394-17770 GCA_034509205.1 Ceratonia siliqua | reverse complement strand
GGAAAAAAAATATGCAGGGTAATGGTTGGTTTCATCTGAATGTCTAAATTGAAGTGAAAAGGGATTGTTTTATGTTGATGACGGACTAATGACAAAACTTTTTGGAATTCCTATAGGCACTGATATGTTAAATAGATGACAATGACATCAATATTTTCTGGCCTATAACTAATGACATTGTTGTGCCTGGTAGAAAATGATATTTTTTCCGTTTCATTTGATTTTTCCAATAATAATTTTGGTGGAAGGAGGTAATGGTATTTGCCTCTGACCTATTGCTCTGATGGTTTTTTGTGTGAAACCAAGATACATTACTGTCCTGCAACTACAATTCTACGTTTTTCTGGGTTGGGATTTGTAGAGAAATCGAAGATGGATATGTTTTCATGAGTTGAGGAATTTTTTTTCTTGTAACAAGTAAAGGAACTGTGTGAAAACAACCCATTTTGATAACATCTAGTGTTGTTTTCTGCTATTAGCTGTTCTGAAGTTTAATTGTCTTTTGATACTTAGACCAATTGATTAATTGATGAACTATGCCAATCATTCTAATCTTGATGAACCATCTATTGGTAGTTGGTACTTGGTACAGCTGTGAAGGCTGAAAGGACAGCTTGGAGAACTTTAAAACAATCCTCAGTGTTTGCTTCTGGAGGTGGTTCACTCTGCTAGTTATTCTAGTGCATTGGTTAATCTTCTTCTGACTCCTGAATCGGAACTTAACAGATTGGATGGCTTATTGCCATTCCTATCTGATTTGGCTCGGTTCCCTTGTATAAGCATTTGTGGCCTATGCAATCTAACATATTTTCACTCTTGGTTGAAGCTCAGTTATAGCTCAAAGAACCCACTTCTCTCAGTAAAGTAAGCTCTGCCTCTCTTAGTTGGAATATACACACAGACATGCACAACACGTATTTTAGCTCAACGATATATGCTATAAGGAGTAAAAGTTCCTGCTCTTTATCCTTTAACAACTACTCAAACTTCTCGTATGAAAGATTTGACAGAGTCCCATCATGTCTTTCATCATGTTGTGGTTGTTGTGATTGTTATGCACTCTCCACCTATAGAGTACCCATAAACCCGAGTCTTTTATGGGGTTTGAGGCAATCCACTCTGCTTCAATTGTCATCTTCTAGAAGGTTGATTTTGGGTGGTGGAGACCGGTACTTCTCCCAGCTACCAGTTTATGGTCTCAAGAGGGGTTGTTATGAGCTTAATTCCTCAGTCAATGAGAGAAGCATTTGTAATAGAAGTAGGAGGAGAATAAATGGAAGGTGTTTTTGTAAAGTTTCAGGGGAAGCGAGTGAATTTAACTGTTCTTTTGGTTCTGATGATGCTGAAGCAGTTCTCAGCTTATTGAGTGAGGAAGCAGATGGGGATTTTGTTGGTGTCAGAGGGAAGAATGTGTCTTCATTCAAGAGATTGGAAAAAGAGAAGAAAAGAAAAAATGGTGGTAGAGAGAGAAATCTGAGCTTGGGTAAGAAAGGAGAAGTGAAGAAAGGAAATTTGAAGCACCATGAGACACTAACGATAGACTTGAAAAAAGAGGATGAAAATCGCAATGAAGAAAGGAAAGTCTTTACAAAAGGTGAACACCATGGGAAACGAAGAGATATTTCTAGTTGTTCATCTTATTACTCCTTTTCATCTTCAGAAGAGTTTGGGAGTGACCTGGAAGTTCAGGATAAGCATGGGCAATATTTGGAAGAATTATCAGTAGAGGAGGACAAAACAAGTCATATGGACGGGCGAGTGAAGGAAGAATTCAACTGGGAAAG
The DNA here is from genome assembly GCA_034509205.1 of Ceratonia siliqua. Taxonomy (NCBI): domain Eukaryota; kingdom Viridiplantae; phylum Streptophyta; class Magnoliopsida; order Fabales; family Fabaceae; genus Ceratonia; species Ceratonia siliqua. Next base: position 15,986 of record JASKGM010061329.1, on the reverse strand, counting down.
AGATAACTCAGAGAAGCTGGTGGAAATTTTGAACCAGGAAAGAACTACATTTGATGCTGATATTGATTGGAATCTAAGGAAGAAGTCCGAGAAGAAGTTGACTGAGGTAACTATGGAAGAAACAGAGTCCAGGAAAGAACCCCAAGATATGCGTCCAAGGGTGTATGGAGCACATGAGTCTAGTTATCGAAAAGCCTCCATTTCCCACAAGCAATTTGAAAGTGAGGATGACAATTCATCTTTCGTCAGAAATTCGCATAAGAAAACAAGAAATGACAATATTCAAACAGGAAACAGAAGAAAGTACCAATCTACAGAAATACAAGAATCTGGTGATGAAGTTGACAAAGCTTCGAAATCACAAAAAGCATTTAGTGGCAGGGAAGGAAACCTAGAGAAATCTGAAACACTGTCACAGGAAACAAGCGACGAACATCAATTAAGTGTTGGCTCTAGCACAGTAAAGGATGCAGTAATTAGGAATTCCCAGAAATACATTGGAAAGTCAAAAATTCAAGATTCAGAAAGGATGTCAAATACTAGGATGAAGAACCTCGGAGAGAACAAAGCTTCTGTTCTTAGTTCAGTTCAGAAGATGGAGGAGCAACCCTACCAAAAAGGGGACAACATAATTACACAAATTGAAGAGAGAAGAAAATTTCAACAAATTTCTGAATTATCACAAATCCAGGAGTGTAATGTTGAAAATACCTCCATGATAAAGTCTAGTACTACAATAAAGAAATGGGAAGAGAATCCAAACTTAGGTTCTGCTGCAAATGGGACAAGACCCCGAACAGATAAAAGGACACCTCAGAGTATTGAACCCTGGAAAGGATCTGAACTTGTCAGCACTATATCAGAAGGCCATGCAAGCGAAGAAAAACAAGTTTCAAGTACTCAAAGAACTTCTAATGAGATAAGATTCATCCAAAAGAGTAACTTGACGCCAGTTGTTAACACTAGAGAAAGTTATTGCCAAACCGATGAAAGAATTACACACCTCAAATTAAGCAGTGAGGCCCAAAGACCTATGAACCTACCGATTTCTGATGAAAATGTCTCAAAAGAGGCTCCCAGCTTCGAAGATTCTTTGAATTTCGTATCTGGGGCTAGAAAACAATATGTTATATTGGCAGAAGGTGATGAAAGTAGTTCAGAGATAATTTTGTCGCCTTCCCCATCCCAATTGGTGGCAGGAGGCTCTGCAGATGTTGAATGCACCACTGCAACTGCAAGCCCGGAGGTCTACCCTGAAACTTCTGGGAGTGGCTCTTCTGCCTTGTATAACAATACAGGAAGAAGAAGTCCAGCTTTGCGATCTGAATCGTGTTCTAGAGATGGAAGTGGTCAGGCTTATAGTGAGCCTTTAAACATCATAGCCCCAGAAGACGCTCTGGGTTCGGCTGATCGCTTAGAAAAATCATCCAAACAGTTTGTGGACGAGTTTGTTGAGAAGGTCCGGCATGAAGTCACAACTTCTGAAACACAAGAGACAAAAATTACTGGAACCAAGTTGTCCATTGAAGATGAGAAGAATCGGGTTTACCGCATAAGGCAAGAGGGTACTCAAAATGGCTCTAAGTTGAAGAAGGAACAAGATTCAAGCCGTTCCTCTGGGTTTTCTGGGACAAAGGGGCCATCTGATGAGATGTGGGATGTAGCAGAACCATCTGTTAAACAAAGTCCAACAGCTGAAGAAACAGAGGTCAGTCTAGCAACTGGGAACCCAATTGTCAAGAGAACTGGTAGGTCCCTATGGAGTATCATTGCAGATGTTGTTCGACTAAGGTGGGGTTCGCGTGCTGATGCCTCCACTTCAGCTGCAAGATCAGGTGAAAGAAGCTCATCAAACAAGTCTGACAGTGATGCATGGTTTTCTGGCCAGGAGCATGAGGAAACCAGTAAAAGTAATGTAAGAAAGGAAACAAGTGTGAAATCACAAGCTACAACTTCTGATCAGCTACAACCAGGAAAACTTTATACCCGAAGTGAGGGAGATGTATCTGACACTTTGAAAATGACGGACAAAGGAGAACATCCTGAAGTTGGTGTGTCATCTTCTCCAAATGAATTGGAAAGTGGATTGACATCAATAGGCATCTCCTTTGCTTCTGGAGAGGAAAATGCTAGTTGGACTGAAGATGGAAAAGATTTGCCAGTCAGTACTTCAGGCATAGAAACCATGGAATTATCAATTCCCTTACCTGCTAGAAGGACTCCTTTTGTAGAGGAAATTGTAAATACTGGTAGATCTGACCTGGGTAAAACTGAGTCACTGGTGCCAATGGAAGAACCTGTTGCTCCAATGCAGACTGAATTATCTGGCACTGGGAGAAAGGAAGGAGAGTTGAAGCAAAGGAGGCTTCAACGAAACAAGCAAGTCATAAAAGATAGGTTTGATGAGTGGGAAGAAGCCTATAAAATTGAATTTGAGCAACGGAAAGTGGATGAGATATACATGAGGGAAGCACTCTTAGAAGCCAAGAAGGCTGCTGATACTTGGGAGGTGCCTGTTGGTGCTGTACTTGTGCAGCATGGGAAAATTATTGCACGGGGATGCAACTTGTAAGTTTTATTAGATTGCTTTATCTTTTGTAATTGCCTTCGTTTGGTAGTTATATCAAAATATCTGTTTCAGAGTAGAAGAGTTACGGGACTCCACTGCCCATGCAGAGATGACTTGTATACGGGAAGCTTCAAAACTTCTTCGGACATGGAGACTTGCAGTAAGTTTTCTGTTTTTTAAAGTATAACTTGATATTTCAGGCAAAGTTGGATATTCATATATGTTTCTCCACTATTATTTTTAAGCTTGTATGGCTAGCTTAACATGTGATAGTATATTTGCTCTAAAAGTTTTAAACCCTCCCAGTTTGGATTAATCCCACCACCCTCATATTAAAGATGTGAGAGAAAATATAATATTTTTAGAACATTGAAAATATTTCATCTCATCCTCCTGTTAAAAGGAACGAAATATATGGTAGAAATCGATTAACAAGATATGTTCTGTCTAAATTAACCATGATTATTGAAATCAGTTAACATTATTAGCTTATCGTCTATTGCTTTCTACTTAAACTAAAGAGGGTCCATCTGGATAAATGTTGATGTAATTATTTGTGGTTTTTGATGCATTCTGGTACATTAATATGATAGCTAATTTCTTTAAGGACAAATTTTTCCTACTTTCAGGACACTACACTTTATGTCACACTTGAACCCTGTCCAATGTGTGCTGGCGCCATTCTTCAGGCAAGAATAGATACTCTTGTATGGGGAGCTCCTAATAAGCTTCTTGGTGCTGATGGTAGCTGGGTTAGGTATGCAATGCACATGCTTCTTCTTGTTTTCTTCATATGGTTGCAAGGGGCATAAGAGTCTTTAACGTTCCTCTGTGTTCACAGCTCTACTGGTTTCATAACACAATTTGGCTCTTTTTGCACTTGTTTTCTTTTCTTATTATTGATTATGCCTTGAATTCACATATTGTCTAATTTTCAACAACTATATATTCACTAGGTCTTAGTTTAGGATGCTGAATCCCTTATATATTATTCATTGGAGACATTTTGTAATTTATAGATATTAGATAGGCCTATAAAACATAATAGTTTCTGCTTAGGATATGTTATGTAGATGACATTTCTGGACACACCCGTTTCAAAATACTTGCCCTTTAATATTCCTGCTAATTTGCTATTTAATCAGAACCTTATTCTATCTATTTTGTTTGTCAAAATTGGATGTGTTGCATGTCATGAAATATACTGGATATAGAATTGAATTGTGGGACGAGCTTCCACTATTTTGCTGACTGGAAGTTGGGAACTGAATCTTCTTTTGGGAATTGGCTTGAAGCCCAACACATTAATTATTAAAATTGCACATTTTTACAGATGGGATATGCAAGATATAGATTAGATAGATGGATAAAAATTGCAACTGTTAACTTTTTGCAGACTTTTTCCTGATGGAGGAGAAAATGTGTCAGAACTAAATAAGTCACCTGCCCCAGTTCATCCATTCCATCCAAAGATGAAGATAAGACGGGGAGTCTTGGCCTCAGAATGTGCAGATGTAATGCAGCAATTCTTTCAGCTGAGAAGGACAAAGAAGAAAGAACCACCAAGCGAATCCTCACTCCATGGTGTTACTCACCATCCATCCAAGTTTCTTAACAAAATGCATGACATTTTCCACATAATGTTCTGTTTGTAAGATCAGATACATATATTCTCCTTCAGATTCAAATATGGCATCTGAATAAATTGTTCAAACATGATGAATTATCATAGTGAAAAGAACGTATTCAATTTTCTCATCATTGTCAATTAGCTAAAGCTAACATGGGTACTGATCAGACATTGCTAAACCACTAGCCTACCTTCATTTTCAAGTGAAGATTTCTAATCTTGAGCCTTTAGTGAAAATGATGACCTTCTATATTGGTTTTGTGCACAAAATTTCCATTTTGTTTGGGGGGAGGGGGGGTTTATATGATGAGCTCAATTGCAGAGAAGAGAAATCTGGAACTGTGTAGAACGACTTCAGAGTTCAGAGTAGATAAAACTTAGCAATCACATTGATATCTTAGAACATCAGATACTAACAGAATGTGAAAGAGACAGCGAACCAACATATAGGTCAAAAGTAGAAATAGTAGGTAAACTTGTGTTCTCAATCAAATGCAACCTTGGATACTTTTTTCTCATGTTACCCTTCCCCTATTTTCAATATTTGCCCAACAGTTTGCTTCCTCATTTAGACTGCTATTTAGGATAAATATATCTAATCAAAATATATACTTGATATTCAATGGGTAAAATTTGAATATTAAAATTAGATATCCTAATTGATTTTAGAATTATTTGAATTTAGCGTTTAGATAATATATAAAAACTTGTATAAAATATATAATATATATCACAGACTTTGTTTATTGCTTAATTTTTACGTTAGATTAATGTTTTTCATACACCATTTAAAGTAATTAATAATTGAAAAAGGTTGGAACTTCAAAATCATATTTTAAATTGCATTTTGGAAGACAAATCAGAATATTACTATTTTGAATATTTTTCACCTAATAGGCTAATACCCAATACCCATTACTCTAATATTTATAAACAAAAAGAAATTCGGATATTTAAATTATCGAATATCTCAAATGCAAATTTGAGATATATAAATTTTCTTTTTGAATTCAGTTTCGGTTTGGATAATAAATATGTATTTTTGATTGAGATACAAATAATTAAAAAATAATCAAATACCCGTTCATTGCCATTCATACTCTGTAATATACCAAAGTGAGCTTGCGTAAAACACAAAGAAGCAAGAAAAACATTTATGAGGCGATATAAATGAGTACAGGCCACATGAAGACTAATTGCACCCAAGCTTTCATTGTTAGCATTCTTTGTTAGATCATTAGTAGGGATGTCTCAGTCACATGAAGGCTACATCTCTCCTTCCGCCAGATCACCCTCACAGTACGTCTCACCCTTCTAAGGCTAAGCTTTTCACAGTCCATAAATAAGAAGCTAACTCTTTCTATCAATTCCTGTCCTACAATGGCTTCAATATTCTGGGTGTTGGCTTTCGCTTGCCTCTCTTGTCCTCTAGCTATAGTCAATGCCCAATCACCAGCAGCTTCACCATCAAACTTGCCAACTACAACACCAGCAGCTTCCTCCACATTGCCAACCGCAAATCCACCCTCTTCTGGCACACCACCACCTGTAGTGGCATCAAGCCCTCCTCCCACTTCTAGCAAACCACCAACGGCAGCCCAGCCACCTGCAAATGCAGCAGCAACTCCCACATCTCCACCTCCTGTGACAGCACCAGCTCCCAAAGTAGCACCAGCTTCAAGCCCAAAAGCCCCACCACCTCAAACTCCACCACCACAACCACCTGTCTCAACTCCCACATTGCCACCACCATTGCCGCCACCTCCAGCAGCTTCACCTCCAGCTCCAGCACCGGTTAAGCAAACACCAGCACCAGCACCAGCAAAGACAGCACCTTTACCAGCACCTGTTCCTTCACCAACAAAGACCCCACCAACACCAGCCCCAGCACCAGTAATAGAGACACCAGCACTACCACCTGAATCTGAATCACCTGCACCAGCTCCTTCCAAGCACAAGAAAAGAAGACATAAACACAAGCACAGGAGACATCAAGCGCCTGCTCCAGCGCCAACAGTTACAAAAAGTCCCCCAGCCCCACCAACTACTACAACAGCGGATTCACTAGAGACACCAGCACCATCACCTAGTCTGAATTTGGTAATATCTTTGATCAGTTAAATATCATTAAAATTACAAAGTGACAAGGCTCTTTATAAGATGGAACATATAGTAATCTACCAATACTTCTTTTCATCATCACATTATTTTGACCACATTTTCTGTGTTTTATTTCGCAGAATGGTGCACCATCATACCACCAGCAGGGAAGCAAGTCTAAGATATGGGCAACGACTGGACTTGCTATTGCCATTTTGCTAGCTCTCACTGGCTACAGCTGCTAGCAGTCTCATATAGTGACCATGGATTCGCTTTAAACAGTTATTTGGTTTGCAAAATTTTAAATCATTTCATATGTATAGGAATGAAAAATGAACAATTACGCCTATGACTAGGCATTTTGGTATTTTTTATTTCATTTTTATTCTTTGGTATCTTTGCTTGCATATATTAATAAATATGAATTTTTGAATTATGGCATTAATCCAAAAAAGTTATATAGAAATACATCAATGTCTGCAATTATCACATCAAACTTAATCTACTTACTAGTCCATGTTGGTTTCCTCCTGAAGGTCATACTCTGTATTAATGCCGAAATTGTCAACTAATTTGTAATACTGAAGACATTCTGCACACCAGTAAAATCCACTTCCAATTAGTCAGAAGAGAATAAACACTTCCATAATATTTATATTAGGACTCATGACGACAATGAAGAAGCATGCAATACACAAGCATTTAGTATTGGCCATCAACAATAAGATTTTCCAAGAAAAAAAGTAAGACTAACATGGTAAGTAGATGGGAAATATCTTACAGATATCGTCGACCTTAATATCCTACATATACAAAGACTCACTTGACTCTGTAAATAGACATGGCAACTAGTGAAAAGTTGATGTTTGGAATTTGAAAAACATGCATGTCACCTAAAACATGCTAGTCTAAACGTATAAAGAAAAACAACTAGGGGTTCGAAAGCCTGTGATTTGACCCTCTGCTTTTGTTCTTATAGGGGTAGAAGCTGCCAAAGGTCAGTGTCAATAATTATGCCAAGAAACCATAATCACACGCAAAATTTCAAAAATCAGGACAAGGATGCATTAGTCTCAAGCACATAGGTTGGCAAGCAGCAAGCCATCAAGCAATCATGAATAACTTTGTTGTTGAAAACTAGAGGCATGCTTTAATATATCTATATTCTCTTTTTTCTTTTAGCGTGTGAGGGTAGAAAGCAGGGGAGAAGAGAAAATGACTAGTATAAAATGGAAAAAATTACACATGTTAATTGAGTAAAAGCAAATCTAAATGGAAATGGAGTATGCTAGACTGCAAACATAGAGGTGAAAAAGAGCTCAACTAATTAATTTAAGCATAAGATAATTGTATTTGGTACATACATAAATTATGTCCATAACCTGACCACATATCATAAAGACGTTTGAACCCTTGATCTCTCCTTGCAGTCAGTTTATTGCCAGAAATTAGGTGCCAATTCCAATTCTTGATCTCTAAATGTAACCGCAAAATAATCCGATGATGTTTTTGTTGATTTCTCTACATTCATCCTTGAGACTTCTTTTAGTTGCATTGCTAAATATCAGGAAATTTAATTATAGAATAGAACTGGCTATGACTTCTCAATACACATGGCTCTGCACAAACCTGCAGGTTACAAATTAAAATTTTGGAAGTCATAATTCAGTCATTTTTCTGATTTCCATCAAACATTTTGCTTACAAACTTCATTGCTATGTTCAATGAAATCAAACCATTAATTATGCAAAAAATTTCTTTTGCCATAACTCATAAGATTCATGCATATTTATTAACATGCCATTTGCCACCCATAATGAACCCCATCTCCATCTTAAAAAAAAAACTACATTTTCCAGATTTATCAACTCAACATTTGCTTCCCTTTTACAGTAAAACCTCTACAAATTAATAGCCTTAGGACCATATAAAATCTATTAATTAAAAGAGGTATTAATTAATCGATAAATTAATAAATTAATAATTTATAGAGTGTATTTACAATTCAGTAAACATACATTTAATGAACTAAAAATTTATTGTATTTTACCAATCTAATCAATTGAATATGAATTAATCCAAGTATAGTTACAATTCAATGAACATACATTTAATCAACTAAAAATTCATTGTATTTTACCAATTTAATCAATTGAATATGAATTAATCCAAGTGTATTTACAATTCAATGAACATACTGTAAATTTAATCAACAAAAAATTCATTGTATTTTACTAATTTAATCAATTGAATATGAATTTAATCCACTAAATATACATTAAATTAACCAAAAAAATAAATTCATTGTAATTGCATTAATTTAATTAAATGTATTCAATGAATTAGATTAAAAATAATCTTTATATAAACAAACACAAAGTCTTCTTATATTTCATAATTACAATGGCTTCCCATCTAAAAGGTGTTCAAAAATCAACCATGACAGATGACATGCGTAAAGCATTATGTGAGTATAGTAAAGAGCATCCAACATGCACTCAATGAATTGCAGCAACGGATTTTTGAAAAATTTCACTTGAAAGTTAGTCAAGGTACAATATCAAATACACTCAAGCAATCATCAGAGTGTCTTTTGGTTGACTTAGAAAAAGGTGGTCATGCCAAGTGGCACAAATCATCAAAATTTCTAGACATGGAGAAGGTTGTTTGTGAGTGGTTTCTTCAATACCAAGATCATGTCAATATAACAAGAGAGCAGATCTTGGAAAAGGCAAGAGAAATTATGAAAATATTAAACCCTGAAGTGAATTCAGAATTCAACTTTTCTCAAGGTTGGCTTGAAAATTTCGAGCTACAATTGAGTCATATTTTAAGAAATATCATAGTCAATTATATTTGTAATTTTAGCAAATTATTAATTTTATGATATGAATGGGACCACAAAGTTATATAAGGGTTTTTCATAAAAGTATTATCTTATTAATTTATCGAAATTATTAATTAGCCTATTAGCCCAAGTTGGGATCATCAAGAATTATTATATAATAGAGGTTATTAATTTATCAAGTATTAATTTATAGAGGTTGTACTGTAATTTCAATTTATTATTATTTTTAAAAATATTTTCCCTAAGAAGTTGAGCAATATGCATTCTTGCAAGGGTGCTAAATCTTCTCTCCTACAACTTTATGTTATGTAAAAACCATTCTAGAAAGTCAAAACCACCAAGGCACCAACTGAGCATAAGAACAAAAGCCTTGCATTGAAAATATAAGTTTACACTTCCCTCACTAATAAGAACTATCTATTAGCACTTCAATGGCACTTCAAAACAAAAAGAATGATCTTAACATCTTCAATTAATTTATTGACAAACACCTATCATAAAAATATATTCAAAAACAAAAGAGAAAGAGAGAGAGAGAAGCAAAAACATGGACATTCACAGGTTTTAGACCATATCATAACCATACTGATTCAACATACATATTGTACCAATACAGGAATCCAGAAATAATAAATACCTGTACAAAAATACCACCCCTTTCACATGGAACATGCAGTCAATATAATGAGATCAAAGAACTAAAGAAAAAAGCAATATTAAAGAACATGCAGTCAATAGGCTGAAACATTTTATCATGGGAGTCAAGAGCATGTTTCACTACATAGACAAGGAAAGAAACTGATAGCTTGCGAGATGAGGAACCAAAACCAGTTGCCTTTGGAAATATAATATCAGAGGAAACTAGCTGGTACTTTTCTAGATATGCAACCATAAAAGAAATTGATTGTCATAAACTTTGATAATATATTCACAAAGGCCAAATTAATTCAGAGCCAAAATATATTCTTGACTCTAAATATTTATAAAGCACAACAAAAGGAAAAAAAGATTCTAGCAGCATTAAATCAATCAACAAACAATAAAGAGCAACAAGAAGAGAAAATTTCAACATTTTCTATAGAAAAAAAACTTTATCAAAGTAAAGAAAAGGTTACTAAAGGAGTGGGGGACAAAATATCCTCCTTAACAGAGGTACAAAATGAAGATATTAAACAAGACAATCACCAGAATAAGGCTGTCCAGTCCCTCTGTTTATATGTAAGAGAAGCTCCCTCAAAGAGACCATGGGAAGAACACTGTTAGATCCTCTCAAATTAGGAAAGTTAATAGTGGGCGGTGGGCGGTTATTCAAGGGCAGGCGGTTATGCAGGGAGAGGGGGTTAAAAATAGAGGGAGAAGGGCAAGGGAAAGGTACTCTGAAATTGGAAATTGGCTAGTGTCTCGAATAACTAGGAGTAGGAGTTTTCCTGCCACTTGAAGTGCTG
>JASKGM010061319.1:0-10904 GCA_034509205.1 Ceratonia siliqua | reverse complement strand
CATCAGTAATGATCCAATTCCTACCATAACCTCTTAAGGAGATTTGCATATTCAATGACAGATTTGCTTCCCTTCTTGCAGAGGTGGCAACATCTTGAACTTTGGAGTAGGTTTGTTTAACGAACTCCTAAATATCATTTGTAGTGCTAAAAACATACAGGTGTTGCTGATTTTTGGTGCCATTGAATTCCATAACCAAGCCATGCATCAAATGAGGGATCTCTCATTTGTGGTCTTGTTCTCAAAAGGTGACCAAGTTTCCTTTTCCCTTTAGGAAGGTACGAACTAATTAAGACCACTTTAGATAATTTTTTCCATTCAGAAGGTATGCCACCTGGATGAACTAAAGTTCTCCTAGAGGTTGGGGTCCATACTTTTAGTTTTAACCATGGTGGTATAAGAGGGAGTTTCACCAACATCAGACATAGTGATAAGTGAACAAACTCAAAAAATTTAGCAAGAACAATAATGATAATGAAGATCAACATGGCAAACAACATAATAAATAGTACCAAAACAGTACCAATAATAAAAACAATATCGGTTTTGAAGTTGTGTCAACACTGCATTTTTGTCTAGGTAGTTTTCAAAATACTTAAAAAAAATAAAATACAAAAAAATACAAAATCACGAAAAGAATTAAGAAAATATAAGAAATTGAAAAGACAAAATAAAACACAAAGATATAAAAAATAAAACCAAAAAATATAAATGGAACTACATTATTTTAGTTTTATTTGAAATTCAAAAAAAAATAAAGAAAACAAAAAAACCCAATCCCCAATCCCCATTTATTTTCTGTCAATTCCTTTCTTGTAGCCGATATTCGGCTAACACTCATTTACCTCATCAGCCCAAGAAGCTAGCAACCAGCAACCCACACAACAGCGACTAACTTTGGTAAGCCTAGATCCATGACCCATTACCCATCACATAACCTAATGCCTCCCATTTTCCCTTGCAATTAACCTTGCCATAGCCACCATTGTCTTCAGGCATGTTTCCATAACACTCAGTGGTCCCCTCCTGCAACACCCTCACTCCTCATGGCAACTGCCCTCAACACTCCCAGCTGGTACACAACACACCCTTGCCTCCTCAATGTTGCCGTTACAACAACTCCATTCTTCTTATTTGTCTCTCTCATGCATGGCTCTTCACCTCACATTTGATCTTGCACAGTCTTGACCCTTAGATGCAAGAGGACTTAGCTATATGAATGAAGGTAGGTAGCTGATGAATGGGATCCCTCTATGAAAAATACTTGACGTGGAACTTGGAATTTTTAGGTGAGAGGAGGAGCAAGAATTCAGTGAGGTTGGAGCTACCTGGTATATCAGGGAGATGCTGCTTCTATGATTGATTCAAAGGTTCAAAGGGAAGTACGAATTTGGGGTTTTATTTTTGAAGCATCAAGGGTAAAACTCTTCAACTTGAATCACTGTTGAACATCTATGTTGTGTTTTAACTGTTTGGCATTTTAAATCAATGGATTCAAAATATCATCTTCATGTTTTAATTAAATGGCCTTATTTGATTTTAGCTTACCCTTTATTTTGATTAAAATGCAATTTTGATTTGGGTTAATTCTCATATTTCATTATTGGTTTTAGTCCAGTTTATCAAAGCATGATTTTGGTTTGAATTACGTATCTCATGGTTAGTTAGAAACCTTGACTATCCCTTAGTTTCCTAGTTGACTATTCCCCCAGGAATTATTATCTATGTTGGTTTGATATTTAGGGTGTTTTCTTTTAATTCCATAATGTTGGAAGTGGGTCTAATTTGGTAGTTCTTTTTTATTATTTAGTTGTTTTTTTTTCTTTTCTATTATTGGTTTGTAATATTTTGATTTACTCCCATTTGCTCTTGTAAGGCATAAGCCATCCACATCTCTTTTATTTGTTTTTTTTTTTTACTTATTTTGCTATTTTCTTAGTTTATTTGATTATTGCTTTTAAAGATGTCCAATGCACTTTGTTTATCATTTAAGAAAAAAAGTAAAGAATTTTCTTAATTAGTTAAAATCACAAAAGCTTTCTTTTCTTTTTTTCTCTGCAAATAAATTGTCTTAAAAAATATAAAAATGAATATTTTTGAGTTTTGAAACCATTTACAAATTGGTGGGCTGTAAGCCCAAAGCTTACTTCAACGAGTGACCTTAAATGGATGATTATAATTGGGCTTCAAAGACCCATTGAACCACTTTTAGGCCCAAATGAGATATTTTTGAATATTTTTGGTTCCAATGACCTACCTTAATTGAAACACTTTTGGTAATTAAATATATTTCAATATCATGGCTTGCGAATGAAGGTCCCAATATCCTGAGCATAAAATAAGGATTATTAGAAAGGTGTTCCTTTCCCTTTATACTTCTATTAGTTCATTCCTTCAAAAAAAAATTCCTAATTCCATGGGTTTTTGGTGAGGACTTGGTGTCTCTGTATTGTCCACTTCTATAGGCTTTGGGTGAGGACTTGGTGCCTCCACATTGCCCACTTCCTTAGGTTTTAGGTGAGGACTTAGTACCTTTGCATTATCCACTTCTATAAGCTTTCGGTGAGGTCTTAGTGCCTCTGCATTGTCTACTTCTAGGGGCTTTGGATAAGGACGTAGTGCCTCTGATTGTCCTACTTTCTTGGCTTTGGGTGAGGACTCAGTGCCATCACATTGTTCATTGACTTTGGGTGAGAATTTAGTGCCTCGGCATTATCTAATCTTTGCACTAGGAAAGTGATCATATATCCTTCCTAACCAAAATATCATTAAATTATCTTGAACTACATGGACCTTGATCCTTTTTGGGATATGTAGGCACTTACCCAATAAGGCAGATCTGACTCTTTCATGCTTTATCTTTCCACTACTACAATAACAAAATGGGGTAATTAAAATATAAAATGAATTAAAGCATAAACGATATGGGGTAACCGTCCTTGGGTATAGACGTTGTGGGGTGCCTAACACCTTCCCCACCCATAATTAGACTCCTAAGCCCTTCCTCTGGTTTCAAGGGCTAGTGCTTGGATTTTTAAGGATCCCAATTAACCTTCTAATTAATTGTTGGTGACTCCATTTTTTTTACTCTCTATGCAAAACTTTTGTTACCTTAAGGTCGTGACAGTGTCTTTTCCGAATGTCACATTGTAACAAGTTACAATGACGGCAAAAGAGTCTTGGCAATGAAGTCCAGGTATGTTTAGGCTAGAAAAGGGTTTTGGCGGAGTCTGGTATGATTAGAGGATCAATGAAGAAGATGGTGAGTGAGGGCATATGAAGGGCGGTTATAGTGGTGCTTGAATGGAGAACTTGTCAACAATTTCTGAGGGTACTAGAGGTATGACCCAGGTGACTACCCACTATAGGTGTTCATGGGCCAGCTCTATCCATGTATATATTTGGCCCAACCTATTCAGTTAAATATCCATATCCAATTAAACAATATTACAAGCCTATTCTCACAAATAAGCCTAATCCTATTACAATAAAACCTGTTTAGGCAAGGCCTAAACCCTACCCAACCTAAGTTATCCATCTGCAGACTACAAACCTTATCCAGTGTCTGAGCCATAACTTGATCACAAGCTCTCTAGTCTCCATGACTTGCTTTCTTGTCGCCCCCTCTAGTGTCCACTGAAAGGGGCAAGGTCTTTGGAGAAGGTTTGCTTTAAATTTTATACTTGATGATCTTTTACAAAGGATAATAATAGGCAATTATTTGTCTCTTGGATTTTTCCTTAGGTATTTTTGGAATTTTAGTAAAGTCTGTTATTTGGTTTGGTGCTTCCTTCTTTTTGTGTTTGAGATTTTTGGTTTTGCAGCATCATTCTATTTTGATTGATCTTTGTTTGATGATTTCTGGAGCTACGTTCTAGCCTTGGTTTAACATATCTTGCTACGGAATTTTCCTGGGTTTCATTTTCTTGTCATTGGTTTAGGATAAATTTTGTCTTTATGGGCAAGGCTAAATTTTGTTGTTTAAAGGTTTCTTTGGTTCAGCTCTGGTTTATGATCGAGCATTTTTGTTTTTACTCCTAATGAACTAATGGTTGATCATTGAGTGGTTATTTTGTGAGTTCGTGGTGTTATGTCCGCTTGTTGAGATTTTGGGACTATTTTGTTGGAGTTTCATTTGATTTCCTACAAAAATACATTGTTGTTCTTATATTAAGTTTTGGATCAATTTGTTCTTGAACAATGAGTTTTGGGGCTGATTTTGGAATATTAGTCTTGTACATCCATACTGCTGATTGTTATTCTTTGTAAAAGATAAAGTATATATAAAAAGAAAGAAAGGAAGAAGAGAACTAAAGAGAAGATAAGAGTTTTTCATTCAATAACAAAAGTGTGCAAGTGATCATTTTATAGAAGCATATAACTCTCACTAGAAGACTTCCCATAAACTCTAGTGAGCATAACAAACATAACTAGACTTAACCACTTCTCTTAACATCCTTTATATTTATGTATCCATGATCTACATCTTGTATGGTGGACATATTATTGGTAATGCAACCGTTTCTTAAATTTTCAATAGTTTCTTAAGTATGTTTAAGTAGAAAATGGGACTGTTTTTGGTCATTCATTAGTTTACTTTTATACTCACAAGTCGATTAGGTTTCGCTTGGTTTTTAATTTATTTTACTGGTTTTTAATTGCACCCACGTTTGTTCTTCATCTTAAAACCTTAGAGGAACTTCAATTTTTAAGCCAAAGTTATGGCTGATGAATATGAAGATGAGAGTGAAAGATTTGAAAATCTTAAGCGGGCAAAACTTACTTCTAGAGTATGGATGTACAAGACTAATAATTTTTAATATTTGTAGTTAACTTGAGGGATAAGATTGATGGATCAGAATCGAGTAGTGATGATGACAATAATATGGATGTACAAGATTTAAGCTTTTGAGGTGAGATCTTAATATACTTGATCACCATTTATACTTATATATTTCTTATTGCCTATGATTTTGAATGTATTTTCATGTTCCAAAATGTAGTTATTATTATTGAATTAAACTTAATTACACTTACAAAAAAAAAATTAACTAGTATAATAGGCTAAGCCCGAGCTTTACCCATAGGTTTGGACTAAATACAGCCCATGAATGTGAGCCAAATTTAAGATAGGATTGGGCTTGAGCCGAAGCCCACTAAGCTTAAGCGGCCCATGAATAGGTTTATTACCCACCCAGTTCTTGAGGTTTTGAAGAAAATGTGAGATGGCAATGAAGGCCAAAGTTTCAAAAAATGTCCAAGGATGAGGGCTTTAATACCATGTGAAAAAAGGAGAAGGTGGAAAACAAAGAATGAAAAGTGGAATTGTTTTGTATTTCCAATGAATATTACAAATGTACAACACTCTTAATATATACACAAGGTGCCCAACATATAGAAGGAAAAAAATTAACTCCTATAATCAAAGAAATTAATTATCCCTTAATCAAGGGGATTCAAATCAATATAAATCACTACACATTTACAGCATCATAATTAGAACCTTCCTAGAAAAAAAAAAACACAATATTTTAAATAATTTATGCTTCAACTAGTCAAAAAAGCTATCTACATGATCATTTTCCCACCGCTATTTTTAATAAGTTTTATTTAATATACTAAAGAATATTTTGTTGCCACAAATATAAGGTTTGAGTTACAGCAGTAGATCATTGGAAATACCTAACTATAAAAATTATATTTATTTACTATTTCATAGAGATCTTAGTAGAAAAACACACACACATATATATATATATATATACTCATGCAAGATAGTGCCCTATAGTTGAAATGCTAGTCAGGAAGAGAGTTACTCCACCTAGTCAATTGCATCGCATGAGTATACTCATGTAAGAGGATGAGCAAATGCACACAGAAGGTAACTCTCTCATTTCTTTAAACTTTTCATGGAGAAGGTAAATGGATTGTGTTGTGTACAGCACCCCCTAATTACAATTTAAACCAACTGAACCTAAATAAAAAAAATTAAAAAATTAATTAAAACAGATTACACCAAACTCAACTAAATCGATATTTAATAATTTGATTTGATTCAATTTGATCACTTTTTGAAAACTGAATAAATTTTTTAAAATAGAAAACAAACTGAACCAAGCGGACAAACATTCTTATTAAATATATGCATTATATTTTTCCTTGTAAATTAAAAATTTAATTATTATTTTTACAAAATAATTATTGTCAAATAAAACATTAAACTACTTAAAGTATATATAAATAGTATCCATAAAAAAAATGGTTGGGAGTCCTCTTCTTGTACCGCCTAGAGCAGGAGAAAGACAATACAAGAGTGGGCTATAAAGTGGAACACATTTCTCTTTCTTATTACACTTATTGGGCAGGAAGATCCATTCCCAGTGAAAGCCACAACGTGCTGATCAAACACAAGTCATAAATGCAAGGATGAGTATGCCAGAGGCGACCTCCTTAACCCTAAACAAGGCTAAGCTATGCCGATATAACTGTTGACAGCCATTTTGTTTTGACACAATAAAAAAACAAGTCAAGACAAACCTTAAACTACTCAAAATCAAAGCTATATTATAATTTCTTGCTTAAATTATGATGCAACCATTTTGCATACTCACCAAATTAACTTGCCAGTTGCCTTCGTTTCAAAACTATGCTTACCTCATTACATACACTCGTCCCAGCTTTAACCCCTCTATGTGTCAACCAGCGTTGATAAGGACTAGAGACCTCACTATTCTCGCAACCAGCCAAGCATTCTTCTTCAGCTTGCAACTAAGAAAAAAGGTCGCCATTTAGATTACGTTTGTTTGGGCCAGAAAAAAATTATTATATTTTGAAAATATTGGCTTAAATGCACTTTTGATTTATCTATTATTATAAAAGTTTCAATTTGATCTTTTATTTTTAATTTAAATAATTTTATCATTCTATATTTTAAAAAGTTTCAATTTAGTCCATCTGTTATATTTTCATGCATAAAATGGCGATGTTGTAATTATGTGCAACATCATTATTTTTCATTTATAGATAGATAAAAATATAACGGAGAGACTTAATTGAAGTTTTTTAAAATATAGAAAAACAACATTGTCTAAATAAAAAACATAGGGATCAAATTGAAACTTTTAAAATATTAGAAGGCTAAAACTGTATCCAAGCCAAAAATATTTTAATTGCAAACTATTTTATTACTTGTTTCATTAAAATTTTTATGTAAAAAAATTTTTTTTATGGGAAACAATGATGGCAGCATATATGTTAGTGGTAAATGGGATGGTGGTATTACTGTTGGACTTTCATTAATTTTTAAAAAAACTTAGGTCCAAGCCTAACATATTCTTAAAATTCTTAATTCAACTTCATCTTGGCCCTATAAAAATGTTTAAGTTCAAGTTTAGGCCCAAGCTTAACTCATTTTCAAAATTTTTATTTGAGTATGAGCTTAGATCAATTACTTGAGCCCAGGATCAAGCCTGGCTTATTTTTAAAATTCTTACTGAGGCTTGTACTTAACCTCAAGTCCGATTAAATGGTCATGACAAGAATGATGACAATGAAGTGGTAGTAGGCTAATAGTAATGTGTTTAAACAAAAGTTGGAAATAAAAGGCTTTTTTATTTTAAATTCCTTAAAAAATGATACAAAATTTAGATTGTTGAAAATGTTTGTTGATATAAATTTTCGTGCAAAACAAACATTAGAATTTCTTTTTAAATCAAAATATTTGTCTTTAGTACTTTTGGATAAAAACCACTTAAATTGCCACTGTCTTTTGTACGTAACTCTCAGTCTACATCTTTGACTTCTCTTCTTCCATTACCACTATAAATAGCTGTTGAGAAATGCATAGTCTTCATCCTATACAAGAACTCTTAACCTCTGAAACAAAGATGAATATGAAGCCCTTTTTTCTTTTGTGCCTCTTCCTTGGGATGCTCCTCATCACTGCTGCGACAACTGATCAGCCTCCGCCATCGAAAGATGAGACACAAGGTAATACTCTAATAACTATAGCATTATTGTTAACCAATTATGCCATCAATATTATTTTCAATTTTTATCATATTTTGGACTGTTTAATTTTTTTTCTTTTTCATTATTGAGATTTTAGATATATTGAAATTTAAAAGTTGTGCCATGAGTTAAATTTTTTGTTTTTTAACATGTGTTGTTAAGAACGATGAGGACACACGTTAAGACTTTAACAAAAATTTTACACATGTATAGTCAGAAGTCTTGATGACACAAGTATATTTTTAACTTAAAAAAAGAAAAGCCATATGTTGGTAAGAGTCTTGACAATATTAGGTCAAAAGAAAAAATAGTATGTGAAGCTGACAGAGCAAGAAGATAATATAACATGAGAAATAAGTTTTGATTTTGGTATATATATGGGGGTCAAAAAGTGCAAATAATTGTCAAGAGTTGCATTGGAAAGTGAGAAAATATTATCAAATTTGAGCAAATTCATATTACTAGACTATATGTAGATATTTTATAGATGATGGCACGTATATGTGCAGTTGGTGATGCAGCCCAGGAATCAATGACAACCACCGGCTGGGGAGGGGGAGGAGGAGGACCTGGCGGAGGAGGACATGGAGGATGGGGAGGGGGAGGAGGAGGACCTGGCGGAGGAGGACATGGAGGATGGGGAGGAGGAGGAGGACATGGAGGGGGAGGAGGTGGACATGGCGGTGGAGGGGGAGGTGGATGCAAAAGATGCTGTAATCACTATAGGTGCTGGTGTTGCTGAAGCCAAACCACACACTGAAAGCAAGGAATATGAAGGATGAGTGTATAATATGTAATAGTTAAAATCTAAGAAATAAAGCATGGACTCTATATATCTTCCATGCATGCCTTAGGTTGAACCCTCTAGGATCAATCATATATTCATGTAGCTCACATATGTTTTGATTGTACCAAGTGAAGAGAGTTACATGAATATATTAAAAAAGAGTAGCACATGGTATTAATTCGAATAAGCTTTCGTAATATAGTATTTCAGTAGAATTATTATTATTGCGAGTTATGGTAATTATTTTTTAAAAAAAAGTTATATTTAATTAACATATAATGAATAATTTTTTCCTAATCGATAAATTTATTTGCATGATGGATATTGAAAACACCATCGGAAATGTAATTTCCGGCTGATCAAAAATGTAATAATCATGAAATAAAGAAAACTACCCAAAACGAATCGATTCGACGTAACACAAAAAAGGAACTTTCATACTTTTTAAAGAACCATCACAACCCATTATTCAAACTCTCAATCTTCTATTACTTGAACTAGCATCCAGTCTCTAGGAGTTGGCAAAAACTGAGCCGAGTCAACTCCTAGTAATAACATAAATCACCTAAGTTCAAACTTACTCCAGCTCGATTTTAAATTTATAATTTAGTCCAAGTTCAATTATTTTTATATTTTTAGGCTATACTTTAAAGTTTCATTCAGAAAAGGATGGAACAAAAAAGAAATGGAAGCAACGGAATAAACTTATTCTTCCCCAGTTTTGAAGTTTAACACGAAAATTAAAGAAAATTTCCTTTCCGTTTAAAAGTTTAAATAAAAGTGAATAAAATAGTGAGTATTATATATATAAAATTATAATATATTCCTTGTATTTAAAACAAAACAAAATTCAATAGATATCACTAATATACTCCTTTCAATATCAATTTAGATATAAAAAAAAATCAATTTGCAACTTCAAATTAGTTCATAATACTCATGATAACACAACATAAACAAAAATCAGATTTGGCGTTGAAACATTTTAATGCATGATGTAACAACCCTCAAGAGTAGGTATTGTTGATTTACAAGGGCTGGGAAAGGGCTGTACGAGAAAAAGCCCATGGGTCAAACACTAAATGCCCTATCTAGTCGACAGGGGTCTAGGGGCAGGTTGACCGAGGGCAGCTGGGGGTGACCAGACACTGTCGACTGGTCAACTGGACCGCCCGTAGACAGAATATATATAGTTATTTTAAGCGCCATTTTCACACATTCTACTAAGGTTTCAGCTGGAGGACTTCAGGGGACGACATTCTATGGTACGCTTTTCAATTTTAGGCTAAGATTACTCACTCTCCTTCCCTAATCATGCGAATTTGTAATGACCAACTTGATAGGCAATTTTGTTTAGGAAAAAAGCCATGTCAAAGTAAAATTAATTTTGAGCTTAAGTTTTGTCCTAAAATAAATTCAAACAAATTTTAGTAACTTTTACACGTGAAGACTTATATGAGAACCAAAAAATTTTTCAACCACACACAAGTATCTTATAGATAATTCTGAATGGAATTCAGATTTTTTACTACAATAAATTCGCATGACTTCAAGTAATCCTAAGGCAAAGAAAAATCAGAAGCTCCTGGTTGACTCTAGAGAGTTCCATCAGAAGCTAAGTAACAACTTGGCTACTCATTCTAGAAATTCTCAATCCTTCCAGAGTGTTCTCTCGATCAAAGATCTACAAGAATTGCTTGGTTATTTTTAGCTAACATACTTGGTCAGTTTCTAGGGAACTCTCAAGTAGTTAACGCATGGCAAACTCCTTTGTTACAGAACTCAGTTTCACTTCTCCTCCTCTCTAGCTTCTCGACTTTTCTTTCCTTCCAGCACTCGGTTTCTTATTCTTCTTGTAGCTCTCGATTGTCTTCAGAGATGTCATTCAGAGCTAGAAATCTTCTGCAACTCTGGGATGGAAGAAAGTTTCTGTAACACTCGACTTTTTCTCAGAAATCGTAAGTTACTCTTTTTCCTACTATAACCGAGTAAGCTTAAATTTTAAAGATCCCATGTTTTCAATGTTAACTGTTTCTTATGGAAACAGTTTAAGGAGATAAGTCTCAAGCTTATCTCTTAATATTAGGAGCCTTTGAAATGGTCCATA
>JASKGM010061308.1:0-17778 GCA_034509205.1 Ceratonia siliqua | reverse complement strand
AATAATTTCATCACAATTAAAATAAATCTATAATTGTCCACTTTGGTGTTCTACAATCTGTATAGTTCAAAAAAAAAATTTATTTTTATGTATATTTGAGCTAGGTTTTGAAGATTAAACATTGATATTGACTTTTTTTAGTTTTTTTGTTGTTGTTCCTGGTATGTTTAATCATGATTTTGACACCTCTTTTCTTTTTATTCTTCTTCTATATCTTATTCAGATCTTTGCAACACAAATTATTAAGAAAAAATCTGAAAATCTGAAAACCGGTTAAACCGGTGACCCGCCTGGTTCACCGGGTTTTTACCGGTTCAACACCGGGTCACCGGTTTTTGACCAGTTTTTTGCTCCCCCAGTTCAGGAGGGTCACCCGGACTGGTTCTATGGCTGGTTCCCGGAGTTTGTACTACCTATGTCATTTGTTGAATCCATGCTAGAGGTTTCTTTTTTAATCTATTGAATAATGGTTTGGATATTATTCTCAGATTGGGAATAAAATATGCTACATAGTTGAGACATCCTAAAAATCTTTTTAATTCATTTTTATCTTTAATTTCATTACGAAACTTTTTAGCAAACTCTATTTTTCTACTTATCAGGGTTATTGTTCCTTGGTAAATATCAAATCATAAAAATATAACTTTTGTTTGGAATAATTTTATCTTTTTGGTTGAGACTATCAATCCACTTTCTTTAATAAAATTGAAGACTTGATTTAGATGCTTAAAATGTTGCTATATCTAATTAGAGAAAACTAAGACATCATCTAGATATACTATGATGAATTTTGTATATGTATTGAATATATTGTTCATAATATTTTGAAATTCTAATGGTGCATTTTTTAATCCAAAAGGCATTACATTCCATTCGTAATGCTCAAATGGTACTATGAAAGTTGTTTTATAGTTCTCTTCTTCTACTATTTCTATTTGATTATATCCTAATCAAAATTTGAAAATATTGATGCATTCTATTCTTCTGATTAAATTGTTTGGTTTGGCATTAGGTATCTTATCCATTTGAGGACTTTGTTGAGGGATTTATAATTTATAGCCATTCTTGGTTCTCCTATTTCTATTTCTGCAAGGTTTTGTACATAGGAGGCTGGACAACTCCAGAGAGATTTGTTATGTCTAAAACTTCTTTTAACATCAATAAAACGAGATTCTTTAAGACATATTTGAAATCTCGCACACATACATGCACTGAACATTACATGAGGCCCACTAGAATTCAAGTCTAAAAGTGAACAAATCATACCCTTATATTTCTTTATGTTAAAGGGTTTCCCTTTCTCATCTTTTTTCAACTTTGTTGAGGTACTCATTGGTGTGCCAATGAGCTCAGCGTACTTCATTCAATAATTGTTGAGCAACTCCTTTCCATACTTTGTTTGATTAACAAAGATACCATTATTTTCCTGTTTTATTTGGACTCCAAGGAAGAAGTTGAGCTCGCCCATCATTGACATTTCTAATTCACCACTAATAATTTTAGCAAACTTTTTACATAAAGCTACATTAGTAGCCCTAAATATAATGTCATCAACAATGTACGAGCGTCAAAAACTTATTTAATCGCTCTAAATGTCTCACGAGGTTTTCACCAATTGTGTTCGTCGCCCACACCAAAGGTTGTATAACAGTTGACATTTGGGACAACAACATATTCATAATGTCATGTTTGTTTCGTCCATCTATTGCCTTATTGTCGTCATTGTGGTATTGGTAAGACGATTTCTGTCATGTCAAGATTTCTAGATGTTTCCATTGCAACTTGGTGTTGGCCAGTTCTTTCTAAGGGCCGACTTCTTGTTATTGTTTACCTTAGAGCCAAGACTCTAGAATTTTGTGGTTACAAATTATCCTCTCAGTATTGGGTCATTTTATCAATTATTTTTTCTCAAGTCTAAGTGTTTCTCTAGGATGATGTATCTTTTTTGTTCAGTCAATTGTCGTAGTTATCTTTGACACTGGCCTTGCCTTATAGCTCTCGAAATACTAAGGTAACTAAGTTCTAACATTCGTTCTAGCACTTTCTGGTACTAATTAATCGAACAATTGTTCTTTCATATCTCGACCAGCCCTAGTTCCTGTGTGTCTCTCTTGAACAAATTCATTATTAAATATTCGAAGGCCAACGAAGTATCTGTGGTACTATTGTCCATGAACGCTTCACTGGGATTAATGGTGACACTTGTAGCATTAGTTAAAATAAGTGTGATGGGTACTTAAGTGGTATGAGGTACCTCATTATTAGTGTGCAAAATGTGAGGAGAATCCATGTGGAGTTCCCTCGTTGACTCCTCTTGTGAGGACCCTCTACTTGCTTTAGTTGTCCCCCCTCATTAGAACCAGGTCCTCTGGGCACAGAAGTATCAATGCCACTACCTAACTACATGACTTCAAACAGTCTGACTAAATTCTTGATTGTACTAATGATTAGAAATTAATAATCACAGACTTGTGACTAGAGTGTTCCACCAGGTGCTCCAAATTTTTGTTGTGGAAAAATACTACGTGCCACAAAACATCTTTTATTGATGGGTAGCTGGATTACTCCTCTAGGTTCTAACTCAGATACTTTCATAGAAATGTAATGAAATTGCTCTAATAGGAGATAGATGGGATAACTTTATGAAGATAATTATGATAATAGAGGGATTGCTTTTGTCCAAATCCTCTATACACCCACCAAGAAAAAAAAAGTGTCAGAGGCATTGTCTCATGGTTGCACTACAACAAAAAGGATAAAAGAAATAAGTAAATTTTGATTATAACCTCTAATGATGATGCCCTCTTTATTGTTCCTTATGGGCTATTTACATTAACCTTATCTTCAGTGATTACAATCCTATTCCACATTTCTAGCGTTGCCTCCACATTCTCATAAACTACTTGTTTTAATCATTTTATGGGCAAATGTTGGGAATAGATTGCCCTGGAAGGCAAGTTGTATTCCCCAATTTAATGTAAATACATTTTAATGTTAATGAATAAAGAGTTCATTTATGTAAGCTTTATTTTATAGCTATTAAGGTTCCTAGATTTTAATAAACCAAGATACATTTGCGTAAGAGTTATGCAAAAGGAGATATGTATCTTTGGAAGAATCTAAAATAATATTCATAGTCACTAAATAGAGCCAGTCATTTTGTTCAATTAAGACTGTAGTGTTCGGATTACCTCCATAGAAAGAATGAGATTCTTTTCTAAGGGAATGATAAATCTCAAATTATTGAAGTAGTAGATTTCAGGTAATAACACTATTCAATGAATTAGAATCAAGTGAGATATCAAGTTTAAGTCAATATCATTGCTTTGAACTCGAACTCACACATATTACATTAAATGGTGGCATAATCAAAATCCTGATAGATTATAAATTTGTGTTCATAACCATTATGATCTTTGATATACTATGGGCATGACCATTTTGTAACATTGGTCAAGACTCTGTATGTTGGGATCATAGTGGGAGAGAACATCTAGGAACATAAATCTAGAAAATAAATTTCATAGCATTATATCACTTCTAGCGATTTCAGGAAGACAAGTGACATATCTAGGCACAGTGAAATGATGAATTAGCTACTCATCATTTTAAAATGATTTTAAAAAAGTTCTAAAAGATTATCTGGTCACTTATTGGATGAAATATGAGACTAGAAGACAAAATTGACATAAAAGGTAAAACTGTAGTTTTATATTGTGTCAATGAATGGCTATGAGGGTTCACAAATACTAAGTTTGCAAATAATGTTCAACATTGACTTCTCGTAATCTTAGAAATTATCAAGAGTGCAATCATGAGTCTTTGGTAAAATGATTTCATGATTAATAAAATAGGATTATCTTAATAAGATTAAAATAATCTCAAATTTATTGGAGCTTGAAATTCCTATGTCTAAACAAGAATCCGATATAACTTTAGAGAATTCAATTCACATTAAGTTGGAATAGATTTAAGATGAAGTTAATTGATAGCATTTCAGCTAATGTGTTCAGAAGACAAGAGTTGTTATAATTTTGACAAAGAGTTATTTTAGGAAAAATGTCCTAATCATGCTTGAAAATATAAGAAACATTTTTATCACTAAAGAGACAAAAATAATTCTTACATTAGTTGTCTAATTTAAACAAGTGTTGTTTTAATTAGACAATAGAATTTTAAGACAAATTTTTGTTTGAATTAAGACAAGTGTTGTCTCAATTAGGACAACGTTCATCTTAGTAATTAATTTTGGTTTAACCACTTTAACTTAATATTTGAATTATTCAAATATTTAATTTGAAGAAGTTGACTAAAGTAAAATTAAATCCCCCATTTAATTAGGAATTTCAGATATATCATCTTATTAGAATAAAATTAATGTATTATGTATCTTAATATTATTGCAAAGTTTGAATTGTTCAAACTTTTAAGACAACCTCCTCCCTATGTAATGGAGAGATGCACAACCAAAAGGTGGGGAATTAATTTACTCGTAATTATCCTAATTAATTCTAGTGAATAAAGGATTAGAAATTAAAAGAGCTTTAATTTCTTAGGTAACCTATATTCATTAGGAGATTAGTCAAATAAAATTAGTTAAAAAATTTCTTTATTTGAATTCTATATTTAAGCATTACCACATTGAAAGCCCCATATGTTTTATTTAAGAGTTAAGTAAAATATGACTTTATCAATTGAATAATATAATTATTAATTGATAAATTAATTAGATAATTTGATTATTCATTCTTCCTAGTAGGCGTGTGGAATCCCTAAGGTTTAGGGAATGATAATTTTGAATTTAAAGGAATGACGTACGGTTAGATTAGTATAAATATAACCTAACCCCTCTATCCTTGTGGTCGAAATTATTAGAGAGAAAACATCTTGAGAGTGTCTTAAGTTTTTGAGAGAAAAACGACAAGAGCAAAAGTGAGTTTTGTTCGAGTGCCTTCATAGAATTCTACAATCCATACTTGAAGAGAAAGGGAAGGTTTTCTAATTTCCTTTGAAAGCTATCAGTTATTTTCTTTCTTTTATTTATTCCAATCACCAAGGCTATTCACTGTAGGTTATGTAGATTGGTACTTCCCAAAGAAGAGACGGTACACTTGGCTAGGAAGTATATTACAATATTAAAGTGACTACAAAAGGTATGTAAAATTCTTATCTGTTTCACTTCCTTTTCTAGCCGTGAGTTATTTTCCTATGTTTTGTTTCCGCTTGTTTGCAAGCTTGAATGTTTTTAAAAAATTTAAAACCCATGCTTGTACCATAAATACTTAGGATAAATAACTAGATCCAACAATTGCTATCAGAGCTTATGATTCACATCTAGATGAATGCATGATGCATGGTTAACACCTATAAATCATTTACAATGTATGATTACATGAATAATGTCTTTGATATGTTGTTTTTGGTTTAAATTAGATTTCTAGCCATATTAATGCCTTAGGGGAATTTCCTTATATTTTTGGGATGTAACAAAAAGGGTGACCCCATATGGTCATGCTTCTTTTTAGTTTATTTTTGTTAATTTTTTAAATTAAAAAATTATGTTGTAAATGGCAAGAAGCCACCAATTGTAACATAGAGGCCACGGCAAGCCCAAGAAAGGTGTGAGGACCTCTCGGCCAAGCCCAAGGCATGGTAAGTTAGTGGAGACATCTCAAAAGTTCATGAGTTGGACAATAATAAGGAATGAAGAAAATAAATGTTATAGTTAGGATTTTATTTTCATTTTTAGGATTGGCATTAATATGGTCTTGGTGTTATATATAATTTTATAATATATGATATTATATGCTATAACGTCATGTAGACTAGCAGGTGCTAATCAACCTCACATACTTATGCATACATTATGTTTTATATTTTAAAAGAGTTTTAAAATGTTAAAACATAAGAAAGATGAATAATTAGCAAGTTGGCTAATTAGGATTTAATTTTTTAACTAAATAAATCAGTTAGAAATTAATTAAGTCCATAATTGATAAATTAGTTAAAAGTAATTAATTTCCAACTAAAGAGTATAGTTAGGATTAAATCATCTAGTAACTAATTAGTCAATTAAATTACCTAAGTTTATTTTCAAACTAAAAGTTAGTGTGAAAATAATTAAAAAATGCATAAGGAATTAAATAAATAATATTCTTAAATAATTAGTAAAAGTTACTAATGTAAATCCTATCTAAAAAGTTTATAAATGAAACTAAGTTCATAAGTGATTTAGGTTTTCTAAAGAGATGCATGCTAGAAAATTTGGTAAATCAACTTAGAATAATGAATCATAATCAATTAATTAAAATATTGAGAAAGAGAGGACGCTAGTAATGCTTGAACCGACTGCCTCCAACCATTAGTGTATTATCATGGAATTTATGTCACTCCCTACAAGCGGGCATATACTCGAACCATGCTAGAAAGGATTTCCTAAGTGATAAGTCTACCTAGGTAGAACATTAAGTATGACTTCCATTAGAAACATACTTAGTGGTATATCCAAGTATGATGAAATGGTTGGTTAACACACTTGACATTAACCAATCAATATACTACCTATAATAGCTCTGTTGATAGATTAATGGGCCAAATAAAGGTGCTCCTCAACTATGCTAAGTATAAAGATACCAAGTAGCAAAGTTGAGCGAGAGGGTCCCAATTTACCTTATAATAAGTATTCATTACTCATAGTCAGTTGCTTATTATGAAAGGTGAATAATCATCAAACAATAATTAATATGCTTATGCATACATGCATTATGTTAAAAGTCCATTTAATAGCTAGTAAGCTTACTAATATTAAATGTATTTTACAGACAATCCCTTAATCATGAACCGACTATCTATTTTGCTTAACAAATACACCTTGAATGGTGAGAATTATGAGGAGTGGAAAAGAAACCTTAACATCGTTTTGAATTATGACAAGATCATATGGGTCCTTTCTGAGCAAGCATCCCTTGATCTGACTCCTAACTCACTGCCAAGCGGAATTGAGTATCATACGAGATGGCATGATACCAATGCTCTGTCTAAGTGCTACATAATAGCCTCAATGACTAGTGTATTGCAACTGCAGCATGATGGCATGAAATATGCTACTGACATGATGTACCATCTACCTGAGATGTTTGGTACAAAGACTCGGTCTGTTAAGGTGAGAGCTATCAATGCTTTCAAGGTCCTTAAGCAGAAACCAGGGGAGTCGGTGAGAGATTACATGCTTAAGGTAACCTCATGCCTTAATGAGGCTAAGCTACACAAGGTTAAGATTTATCAGAACAGTCAAGTGTCAATGATCATTCATAGTCTAAACTCCAAATTCTCGCAATTCAAGTTGGACTATGAATTGCACAGCAAGGACTATACCCATAATGGGTTGATGAATGACTTGCAAGTTATGGAGGAAGTTCTTAAAATTAGGAAGAACTTAGAGGCAAATGTGGTGGTTATGGAGCCCAAGAAGGCAAAGGGTCTAGGCAATAAAAAGAAAAAATGCTAAGAAATTGGCTGGGCTGAAGAAGAAGCCCATGAAAAAGAAGGCTTATAAGGATAACACCAAGAGAAAGTATTTTCACTACGGTGCTAAAGGACATTGGAAGAGGAACTGTAAAGCCTACCTCAATTCTGTAAAGAATAAACAAGGTACAGGTTTTCTAAACATGTTAGAAGCCTTTTTAGTGGATAATTCTACCAATACCTGGATAGTAGATTCTGGAGCCACAACAATGTTTATCATTCTTTGTAGGGGATCCAAACAAAGCAAAAGCTTACTAAGGGCCAATTCCAGACAAGGATGACAAATGAAGCACTAGTCTTAGCTCGAACAATAGGAACCATTATCTTTATTTTTCTTGAATAATAAGCCTTTAGTTTTAGATAATGTTTATTTTATTCCTTGACTTTGCAGAAATTTGATTTTTGTCTTTTGTTTAAAAAATTCTGGATATTCTGTTTGTTTTGATAATGAGATTACCATTTCTTTGAATGGAATTTTAATTTGTTATGGAATTACTAGGAATAATTATATTATTTAGAACTAATTAATTGGAATGCAGACGTTGCAGAAACAAATTCAATTAATTCTAAAAGAATCAAGGAATCTAGCATAGATAAAAGTTATCTATGGCATCTGCGATTATGTCATATTAATCAAAATAAACTAAGTAGATTAGTAAAGGATGGTACTCTACCAGATATGATAGTGTTCTTTACTAGAATCCTATATTGAAGGTAAAATGACAAAATCATCCTTTAAAGCAAAGGGTAATAACATGTAGGATGTTCTAGACATGGTATACACAGATGTGTGTGGACCAGTGAACATTCAAGTTAGAGGAGGTTATGTTTATTTCATAACCTTGAAAAGTTCAAGGAATTCAAAGCCGAAGCTGAAAGAAGGAATATGACTCTTTTAGAAATGACGAAGTCAATGATGTCTTATGCTACCTAAGAAGCTAAGAGAGCTGTAGATAAAACGTAAACCTTCTTTATTTCACTTACGAACTTGGGGGTATCCGACACATGTGTATAAGCATGAGTCCACAAAGATGGAACCAAGGTCAGAGGTATCTTTGTTTGTAGGATATCCTAGGGGTATAAGGGGATACTACTTCTATAGTACCCAGGATAAGAAGGTATTTGTTATTGCAAATGCAATCTTAGAAGAGGATTTTGTGAGAAATCACAAACCTCGTAGCAAGATTGTTATTGTAGAACAAAGTAATTGGTCAGAATATAAGGATGATTTTGATAAAGTCATAATTAGTACGAATTTAAGAGTTGAATTTGAACCAGTGGCATCTCGTAGTAGTGGGAGGGTTGTTGATAACCTAACAGATACATGGGTTTAAGGAGAACATGGTAGCTCTTTCAAGTGAACATGAATATGATCTCGTTACATATGAGGAAGCCATTAATGATGTAGATGTTGTTCATTGGTGAAAGGTAATGAAATCAGAGTTGGAATCTATGTATTCTAACAAGGCTTGGACTCTTGTAGATGCACCTAAATGAATAAAACCCATTTGGTGCAAATGGATCTATAAGAGAAATAGAGGAGTTGATAGGAAGGTGGAAACCTTCAATGATAGGTTAGTAGCCAAGGGTTATACTCAGAGATAAGGTATCAAACATTCTCACTAGTTGCTATGCTTAAATCCATTAGCATCCTACTATCCACAGTTGCTCATATTAACTATGAAATATATGTCATATGGATGTCAAGACCGCATTCTTGAATGAGGATCTTGAAAATCGTATCTATATGGCTTAACCAGATGATTTCATTGAAAAGGGTCAAGAGCACAAAGTCTGTGAATATCATAGGTCCATTTGTGAAGTGAAGCAAGTATCAAGATCATGGAATATAAGATTTGATCCTACAATTAAGTCTTATGGATTCCAACAAATGCAGATAAACCTTGCGTCTATAAAAGAATACAGGAAAGTAAGGTTGTCTTCCTAATACTCTATGTAGATGACATTCTACTCATTGGGAATGATGTAGAATATTATATACAACAATAGAATGGCTAAATCAGTAGTTTTAGATGAATAATTTAGGGAAGGTGTCACAACGTGACAGCCGGTAAAAAGCTATCATATTATGATTTTTTAGCACATAAGAAAAAACGCAGAGAAAATGAAAGTCGCCATCAATTAATTAAAAAGATAATTGGGATCCAAAAAAAAAAATAGAAAGGAAAACTGGCCCTCGGAACCAGAGGAAAGGTTCAGGAGTTTAATTACGTGTGGGGAAGGTGTTAGGCACCCCACAACGTCCATCCCTAAGGATGGTTACCTTAAATTATTTGTGCTTCAAAAATCTAATTTATTTAAATTATCCCATTTTTATTAATAAAATATTAATGGACAAAGGTAGAGAAAGAAATAACTAGACCTGTCTTACCAAGTAAGTGCCTACGTACCCCAAAAGGGATCAAGATCAACATAGTTTGGAAATGGTTTTGTTAAGTTGATTAAGCGAAAAGACATTAGGACATTTAGGGGAAATTAAATTTTTACTTAAAACATGGACAGCGAATTAGGACCTTGGAGAGAACATATCGCTACTAAAAGCTCGTGAAAACCGAGACTTTAGGAAAATAAAATTCCACTGAAAGTTTATGGAAAACAGAACCTTGGAGAAGATAATCTTCTATTGAAAGTCCTTTAAATATTGAGTCTAAGGGCAAGAGTGAAATTTTAGAAAAATAATGGAGCAAAAAAAAAAAAAAGATTTGAAAGAAATGAGGGCCAAAATGTAATTTTAAAAGATTAGGGGGATAAGATGTAATTCTTGAAAATTAAGGGGTCAAAATATAATTCTTGAAATTGTAAGGGTAAAAATGAAATTACTGAAAGATTGAGGATTAAAGTGATATTATTGATAGTATCAGGGGTCCAAATAGAATTTATAAAAGTATTAGAACAAGAATACCATTTTGAAAATATTGGAGTTAGAATGATATTGTTAAGGTATTTAAGTCAAAATCTCATTTATTTATAATAATACCGAATTTTGTTCAAGTTCAATTCTTGCAAACATTTGACTGGTCATTAGAGCCAATTTAGAAATATTGGGCCTTGAACCATCTATTTTGAAAATAATTCCATTGAGCGCTTGAAACCCTTAAAATTAATTTGAGTGGGCCTTTGGAAACCCCTTTTGACAAATATATTATGTGGGCTTATGAAACCTTCCTTTTTGGTAGCAAGTAATTATTCCCTAGATAAAAAACCAAAACTATAGCTAATTGGGCCTTTTGATACCAAAAAAAAAACAAAGTAAAGATAAAATAAATTAATTAAAATAAGATAAGTAAAATAAAATGAAATAATAATAAAGAAATATACAACAATGTTCATTCAAAGCTAAGGCACCCTACTTTAACCAAGTTGTAAAGACATAGGGAATATTGAAAGAGTGACCATAGCCTTGAGATCCCAAACAAACCATGCACTAGGTTAATCCTAGACTATATTTTACATAATGCCAAAATCCTCTTAAAATGACTACCATACGTCATCTAAAATTCACATTCCAATGTTAATTCATTCTAAAGTTATCTAACTCCCATAAAACTTAATTGAAAAGCATGAAGGCAACCCATTCAAACAAAGTCATATTCTATAGTCATATATTTAATTGAAAGGACTAATACAATGTGTCTCCAAAATGTACAAAGTCAGCAAAAAGAAACCATTCAGCATGTATCCAAGGTGTGCAAAATTGAAAGAACCATTTCATGTGCCAGTTGGACTTAAACCCACTATAAACAAACCACTATGTATAATCAGAGTCACCTAGAAATACCATTAGCATAATACCCAGCTTTAACATTATACCTAAGCAAACTAAACATAATGTTTAAAATCAAATCAATAACACATAGGCAGAATAAATTCAAAGGCCTAGTCAAGTTTTACATCACCAATGTAGTCAATGTGCCCATTTGGGAATCAAAACCAGTTCAAGTAACTTCAATGGAGAAGATCAACATCAATTCTAGAAAAGGACTAAAAATAGCACTCAAATCCATTTTAGAATACACAACTAAAGTAACACTGCTTATGCTTAAATCAGCCAATTAAAAAACATTCATTTTGAATCAAAAATATAGGCAAAATAGGGCTTCCATCTATAACAACTGGAATAATGTCAACATAGATTTAACAAAATCAAACCCATAAGCACGGCTTCCAGCAATTGGGTCTCTCAGGAATCAAATAATGTACATTAAAGCCGAGTCCTGATAGCACAATTTACCTCAAAACTAAACCAGATTAATACCAAAAATAGCACATAATTATTATATCAGCATGCTTTTAATGTTCAAATCTTGAATTTGAAACAAATTATGCATCATGTACCATTTAAATTCCTAACGAAATTGAAGAAAGGCATAGCAATACACCTTAGCACCGAAACATCAGCAAATTTTGACATGATATCCGTTGAACAGGAAATACCTAGATATCATCATGTTTAGCAGCGTAAATAACACAAAAATGGTGACAAACCTTGACAAGATAGCAATTCTGGTATTAAAAAAAAAACTGGCTTTTCTTCTTAATTCTTTTGCTTGGAACCCTTTATGTATTTCTATTCAATCCCCACTTTCCTATTTCTAAAAGAAAATTTTTATCTCCCCTAGTGCCTATGATTCGAACCCTCTCGTTTATGATTTCCTTCACTCTCCGTACTCTTTTCTCTCTGATTCAACCTCTGATTCTGTGGCCGTTCCTCTCTGGTTCAACCTATGATTTTTATAGCCAACAAACTTCTCCCCTACTGTTGTGCTTTTCGCAATGGTGTGAGGATGAGGGGAAAATCAGAGAGTGGGTGATTGACGGTGCAGAGAGGAATGGGAATCAATTAGATGCTAGGTGGGTTACTCGAAACTTACAGGCAGTGGGTGAGCTTGGGGTTGCACAAAATTTATAGGTAGTGAGTGAGCTTGGTGTTGCACAAAATTATGGGAGAGTGGGTGAAAGAAATAAGCTCACAGAAGCTGAAAGGGACTGAGAGAACACTGATGAACGTCTACAGCAGGGACATGGGATTACGGGGTAGAAGGAATGGTTGCTGCAGAAGAGTGGTTGTGATTTGTAGAAGTTGGGGTTGCGTGGGATGAGCTTAGGGGTTTGGTAGAGGAATGAGACAGAGGATATGTGGATGAAGATACTGGAAAGTGAGTATTGGGAGAAGGAGGGGGATCCTATGTTGTGGGTTACTCGGTTGTGGGTTAGGTTGTATGGGTCAGATGTGTGTATGGGCCTGGTCATGGGTTAAGAGGGTCCGGGTTAGCTTCTTGGGCTGGTGGACTAGGCTTTAGAAGAGGTATTAGGCTTCAGTAGGGGTATGGGGCTGATGACAAAAATGGTGAATAAGCTACCAAAAATTTTTCTTTTCTATCACAATTTTTATCATTAATATTTTTTTATTATATATATATATATATATTGTTCTTTCTTTATCATTATTATCATTTTCCATAGTTTTTATATTTTCTTAATTTTTTTTTGTTATTTTTCCAAATTTTTAAAATCACTTGGACAAAATCAGGTGTTTATAGTTGCCCTTTTTTACTTGCTTCTTAATAGGAAAATGAAAAACTGGCAGTGTTTCAAATTTGCCTATAAATAACAAGTGAAGAAATAAAGCACAAAAATTTTGTCTAGAAAAAGATAAAGGGGAAAAACATAACTTACAATTTAATAAGGGGTGAATTGTGGTGCTAGATGCAAGGTCAGATATAAAGGAACTGGTAATCAAAACTAGTAAGGTCGCTAAACACAAAGCTAGGCTTAAAAAGGTGCTGGTAATCAAAACCAGTAAGGTCCCTAAACACAAAACTAAGCTTAAAAAGGGGATCGGTAATCAAAACCAGTAAGGTCGCTAAACACAAAGCTATGCTTAAAAAGTGGACTAGTAATCAAAACTAGTAAGGTCGCTAAACACAAAGCTATGCTTAAAAAAGGGGACCGATAATCAAAACCAGTAAGGTTGCTAAACACAAAGCTAGGCTTAAAAGGGACTAGTAATCAAAACCAGTAAGGTCGCTAAACACAAAGCTAGACTTAAAAAGGGATTGATAATTAAATGTGAAGAATCAACGTACGCTGCAAATTGAGGGAACCAGTACGGGATGATCAATGTACATACAAAAATTGATGAAACTAGCAATTTGAATGAAACCGGTACAAAAGAATCGACGTACGCAGTAAATTAAAAGAAACCGATACAGAAGAATCAATGTACGCAATGAATTGAAGGAAACCAGTATAGAAGAATCAATGTACGCGATAAATTGAAGGAAACCTTATAGAATAATCAATGTACGCGGTAAATTGAAGGAAACTGGTACAAAAGAATCGATGCACCTAGCAATTTGAATGAAACCGGTGTGGAAGAATCGACGTATGCAATAAATCGAAAGGAAACGGTACAGAGGAATCAACATACGCAGTGAATTGAGGACGTCTGAATCTAGAGAAAATTTGAAATCAGATAAGGAATTAACATATGAAGTTAGACAAAATGAAGATTTGGAACGAAATTAACACATGAAGCTGGAAAGAGATTTGAAGTCTGGCAAGAAATTAACACATGAACTAGACAAAAATAGGAATTAGCAAGAATTTTAACATTTGAAGTCTAAGAGAGAATTGGAATCTGGCAAGGAATTTACGAGATTTGAAATCCGGTAAGGGCAAAACGCCACCTGAATTTAAAAGTCAAATCAGCATACCAAGTGAATTTGGAAACGAATATTTTTGAAAATTTTTGTGATTAACCGCATGAAATCAATAGAAAATTTGAGATCCATCATGGGTGAAGCACCACAAGAAGCCAATTAGAATTTGAAAAACTACAAAGGCGAAACCCACATGAACTTGATTAAAATTTGAAAATTTTTTGATTTTGAACAAAGCCAGAGATGAATCTCACATTGCCAAAATATTTGAAAATGAAGTGAGCTTTTCTTTTTCTTTTTTTCTTAAACAAGATGAAAGTGTTTTGAGAAACATGTTGCATTTTCCAGGAAAGCTTGACCAAACCATTCATTTTCTCTGGAATTAGTTCTTCATTTTTATGGGGCCTTCTGTTCAATTGGTCTAAAGAAATCACTTTCTCATAGTGACACTAAACCTTAGTCTTTTGCAAACATTTGACATTGGCTTAGCCTGATTTAAGTAAGCTTTCCTGTTTTCATAAGCTGATAAAATAAGGTGATACCGAAGTTTTGCCCCAGTTTGAGCCTTTCAATGTCTGTAGTCTTTGACTTTTGAATTGCTAACAATGTGTTCATTCTACCCTTTGATGGATGCAAGCCTGTTGTTGGGAGCAATACTTTCTTGAAAATTTTCCCCAGTTTGTGTTTCTCATATTTTTGTCCAAATCTCAAGTCTTTGCTTAAACATCCGAACTCTTTGATTACGAACTCCCTCTAATTTGATCCCCTAATTGTTGCCTAAGCTACCTTTTTGGGCTTTCAACCTAGTAGGCTTTTTTTTTTTTAAGATAACTTGATGCCAGCTCAAACCAAGTAAGTTGTTCTTGATTCCTATAATGCCAAATTGATTAGCAATGAAACACTAAGGAGTGATGTTCAATTTAGCCTTTATTAATACACTCAAATCTTATCCAATGAATATTGAGGAAAAAGAAGTCTATTAGATGAATACACCTTTTTTAACGAATCAAGTATTAAATGAATAAACCTTCTTTGTCATGTAAGTTGATGGAAAAGCAAAAGGTCACAAGACCTTTGAAGTTCATTAAATGAACAAACTTCCTTTAGTGAAGTAAGTGACAGAAAAGGAATGGCTCACATGGCCTTTGAAGTTTGCTAAATGAAAGAAACCCATTTATTGAAGCAAATAAAATGAAGTAACAAAAATTTACCCCAGTTTGAGTTTTTTTTTTTTAGCATCCACTGGTATTGATTCTTATATTGTAACCGATATACATTTTGTATCCTTTGATAGAGGCATACTATTGATGACAATGATATGCAACAGGAAAATTGCCTTAATTGCAACTTTTCAAATTTTACTTGATTACCGAATTTCTTTTGAGTATTGGCTTCTTTTCTTTTCTTTTTTTTAAATGCCTTAACCTTTGTCCAAGCCACCCTTCTAGGTTTTTGACTTAGCAGGCTTTTTCTTTTGATTGATTCGCATATTTGATGTGAGGATAACGCAAACATTTTTCTGTGACAAATTTTCACTGCTTTATTTATGCTATTCTCTGAAGACATAGAGATCCATATTTATTTCAATATGATAATCAAGGAACGGATGCCAAAGAATCTCTTTATGTAGAGAAAATTGATCAAAAAGAAATTCCCTAAATGAGGGAACAAACATGAATATCTGAAGAAGTGAGCGTAAGGCAGACAAAGAGGTGAACTGAGTTACAATTTTTATTCCAAAAATAAGATAAGATCCACACTTAATAAAAAAATCAAATGGCCTTGGACTTCAGTCAAATGATTCAAGACTGAAATTAAACACATTCAAAAGTGTAAACAATGCAAGTCAACTTTGAACTGCAGTTGTCAAGAAACAAGTCTCCTTTATCTGGCCTGATAACCTCACTTTTCATCCTCTTCCCAAACATGTTCAGCGCTACAATTTCCATGGTTAAACAGGGGATTGCTATTGATATTCAGGCCATTATGATTCAATTGGATGGTTTCATGCTTGAGTAATTTCATGACTTGTCTCTCGAACCCTGCAATCTTCTATTGTATGGCCTGCTGTACCGAAGTGGTAAATACATTGCGCATTGGGGGTATACCATGCAGGATAGGGTGGTTGACGTGGCTTGATCGGTATTGGGCTCATCAGACAATTATCCAATACAATCTTATAGAGGTCAACATGGGACATTTGAAAGTTAGGGAATGGTTCCATCCCTTTGGGATGCCTATGTAATGGAAAATTGGATTGGGAATTTGGCTTCTATGGTGTTATCCGAGATTGTAGATTTCTTGGTAGAGTATGATGGAAAATGGGAGGGATGGTGGGAGTTTCTTGTTGGTAGTAAGATTGAGGGGTAATATGATTGATATTTTGTGACTGCTGGACTACCTCTCTGTTTTTCATAATGTCAAGCACCAATCCAATTAATCGTGACACCTGCTTATGCAACTGATCCACGCGATGCTCCAACATCTGTATCCTCTTAGTATTTGATGATTCAGCTGACATGGCTTTGGATATAGTGTATGTCTCTTAGAGAGATGTGGAACGTTTGGTCGAAGCTTTTCCTTTTAAGAGCAACGGCTTGACTTTGTTATTTTTCCTATTTAAAATAAAAAAATTAAATTTATTTAATTTTTTCTTCATTTTCATTATTGAAAAATTGTTATGAGAAATTCATCGAATCATTGAACTCTTCATTGTACAAAGATTGGCATTAAGAGTTTCATCCCTGTCCATGTTTCTATTGGGAGTATAATACTTCATAAAGAATAACACGGTTGATAATATCCCAAGGAGATATAAAATTGTCACATGAGTATTGTCAATTTTGAAAAAAGGCATACCTAAATTAGGCGAAACAAAATTTGAGCATAGCTTTAAAGCTCATCTTTTTAATTTCAAAAATTCAAGGACACTATCGTGAATCTCAAAATGATGATGAAAATGTTATGTTTGAATGTAACGTGATTCCATGAAAACCCTTCTTTTGTTTTTTTTGTTATTTTTTTTTAAATAACATAATGAGGTGAGTAAACAAGGAGAAAATGATGATAAAAGGAGAAAAGAAGTTGCTAAAGTTTGGCCATGAAAAACATTTTTCTCTGATTTATTTTATTTTATTTTATTTTATTTATTTGATTTTCTTAAGTTTCAAAAATGGTGCAATGTGGTAAATAAAGAGAAAGAGACAATGATAGAGAAAGACGATAGAAAGATAGAATATGCTTTTCATTGTCCTAGAGAGGTCATTGCTAGAGTAAATAGGCCTATCTCTAATGGTTTAACTCTAACTATCAGTTCACTTCTATGGTCGATGTATTAGTGTATTGACTTTAAGGTAGGTCTATAGTTTTCACAAGAATTTAGAACAGATTGCCCTTACTGAAACTAGTACTGTCAAACGGGGCGGGCCGGGTTGGCCTGCCCCGTTTAACCTTAACCCGCCCCTTAAACGGGGCGGGGCTGGCCAGCCCGCCAATTTGGAGGGCTAGAAAATGCCAACCCGCCCCGCCCCTGGTGGGCGCCAACCCGCCCAAATCCTCTCTTTTTTCTTTA
>JASKGM010061298.1:0-10262 GCA_034509205.1 Ceratonia siliqua | reverse complement strand
AAAATGATATTAAAGAAGAAATTGAATCTATGAAATATTGT
This sequence comes from Ceratonia siliqua, assembly GCA_034509205.1. Taxonomy (NCBI): domain Eukaryota; kingdom Viridiplantae; phylum Streptophyta; class Magnoliopsida; order Fabales; family Fabaceae; genus Ceratonia; species Ceratonia siliqua. The sequence continues at coordinate 10,221 of JASKGM010061298.1, read as the reverse complement.
TTTAAAACTAGATGCCTCTTAGGCCAAAAAAAAAAATGTTAAAAATATTTAGTATAAAATTTTTGTTTCAACAGCCTTACATCATCCTCTATAGTCTAGATAGTGTTTTTCAGGTGAAAGCAAGAAAAAAAGGCTAAAATATTTTGTAGTTTGGTCAACTTAATCACAGAGTCAATGGGATTTGTTTGGAAGTTTGATTCCCGAAAGTGTCATTAGTGGGATGATTTAATAAAGCAATTTGCATATCTGCTGCCATAAAAGATATTTAAAAGAAAGGTTCAAATCAGCTGCACTCCTCAATCTGTGCCATACCATGTTCCTTATACTTTAAATTGCACAAGTGGCAGTTAGTCGTGATTAGTTTAGCCTTTTATTAAATCGGGATTTTCACAGGTCTTTGTTGGATCATAATTGTTCGTTATGGTCACGATTTAGTATAATTTTAAATCTTTTTAATAAAATATAAATTTGTCATAATTTATATTGCAAAATGGTTATATCATTTTGAAACACATAACCAGATCCGTGACCCTTTTATTGGATATCGAGTTTCCTTTTCATCAAATTTAATAAGGGAGATATTTTGAATTTTTGATGTCACGTAAAAAGTAAAATATTGTGAGTTTTTGACTCTTCTCCCCTTTCATTCTTGCATTTTGGGGCAATTGTCTATGCTTTTTATCCAATCTAAAATAATAAAAGTTATTTATAATGTGAAGGGAGATTTTTATTATTGAAAATGTTGAATAAAGATTCTAATTTTTTTAGAGTACACAACTTAACTGATTACATAATGTAATTATCTAATAATTTAAATCGAATAATTAAATTAATCAATAATCTATACTATGACTATAGGACAATTGATCTTTTTAGATTTTTTATATATATTATTTTAAAAAATGATAGGTAATTATTTAGTAAATTTTCATTATTTTTTTATTAATTAAAGTATATTATATCTTATATACATAAAATATGAATAATTATATATTTATTTATTTATTAAATACAAATTGATAAATTTTTTAAAATTATTATTTATTTAAATTTAATTAAAATAAAAAGAATAAATTGACATGACTGTGTATACTGTATACCAAGATAATAATAAATGAATATTACTATTTATTATTAAATGCAGATACAAATAGAGATTGATAGGATTCGGGAATCGGAGCATTATTGGTATTCAGAATGCGAATTGTGCTTTACCTTGTACAAAAGGGGAAGATATCGACCCGACCCAGATATAACTCAAGCCCACTTTCTCAGTAGTCTCTCTCTTTTCTCCTGCACGGGCCCCCGTTCATCCCCAAAAGATGATTAAACGGTTTGAAAGTGTGGTATGAATCGAATGCATATTGCATGGTGGCAAAGACAACAATGTGCTCTTCGGGTGACATCGAACCGAAGATTATATAAAGTTCTTTTTGTGTCATTTGGGGCAAGCACCTACTGTTCAACCTGGCCCTATCATTTGCCACTTGCCAGCTGGGCAATGGATGAACTCTCAGGTGTATCGCCAGCGAAACTACTAATTGGATTCTAAAGCAGGGAAAAGCTCTAATTTTTACTCTATCTCATGAATTGGGTATTTAAGAATGTGCTCTGAAGCGAGCTTTCTTATAGTTGTTTTGTAATTGGATTTACTGCGTAGAGGGTATCAATTTACACACTTTGGGGTTGGTTAATTCAGTTACATGTATAGTATAGAATCGTTAAGTTGGCAAATCGAATATCTAGCGAATCACTTTCACGGGTATATTTAAGATATGCATGAAATTTCGTCTGACTGCGATTAATTGGAAAATTTGTGATCTGTTTAACCATACGTGGCCGTACCCTTTTACCTCTGATTAGCATAATATTTGAAAAGGGGAATATTTGATTATGAATTTCAGGGATGTAGTAATCGATTTACAATTTTCTATCTTTATGTTGTAATTTCCAGTATCAAATAGTATGCGTGTTTTTTCCTGGAAAATGTAAACGGGGGAAGTGGGTTATATGGCTGTTCTTTTGTTAAATTTTAAAAACCCATTTCTGTTATTTGCAGACCCTTAAAAATGTTCTGTCCCTATGGTTATCTGAAAGCTTTTGCAAATTGGTTGGAGGGTTGATGTTTGTTCTTTTTATTTGTTGTTATCAAATCTTAACATGGCTTCTAATCAGGTACCCCTATTCTTATGAACTTGTATTGGATTTTCTTACACAAATGTCATATAGCTCTAGGAGTGATAGTGATACTTCCTTTGGTCTGGAGGAACTCTCGAAGATTAAAACAAGATGTAGGGAGGTACTATTTCTTTCCTTTTCACCTACTTTCTAAGCTAGTTTTCATCTGTTAAGCATATGTTGAAGCTTTGAATGAGTTTTGCCATAAGGAAGCCTTTCTCCAAAAAAATTTATAGCATTTTAATTGGCATATTTTTTCATGAATTTTTATCATATTTATTTACATAGTCACCTATGACTCATATGACACTTGAGTGCTTTTCGTTGATTTCTCTTAGAGCTTGAAGAATATGTTATCTCTTGGTTGTATTATTGGGTAAATTTTATATGATGCTTGGGAGAACAAAATTCCTTAACGTATTATAGATTGCTTTATCAAGTTGTTCCTACATGAAAATCCAAATGGATTAAACATAGCAATAATGAGCCAAAATGAGCACAAGAAAGTCAAGAAAGGATTCAAAGACACCAAGGATAAGTGGAGCACCCTCAACAAAGCTGAGGGTGGCCAAGCCGCACTTCAACAAAATCCAAGGGCTACCAAACCACTCTCCCTTCCGCTAGGCAAAGTTTGTTCGCCTCTCTGGTACCTCTTAGCATATGTCCCTCAGCCAGGCCTGTAAGTTGAGTTATTTTCACACTTGGCCAATTTTGATTCTACTTGTTACCAGTCAAGATGGATTTGGTTAACATTAAGGAGGAATTCAGCTGGGAATGTGGGATGGTTGTTTTGGGGTAAACAACTGTTGTGGGCCACATTCATTAAGAATGTTTCCTTAACTAGTTACACCTAATTGTGGATGGTTTGGTAGGCACGTTTTGTTAATTGACCAGTCATGTCTTGTTGAGGAAGACACACAGGACTTGAATCAGTCAGCCTTGTTGTGCCACTCATCCATATTTTTGGTAACTACCTGCACTCACTGGGTATTTAGCTTACCCTTCAGAACTTGGAGCAGGCAGAAGGAATGAAGCCTAAGCAAACTCACAGTGTGCCTACTCACTGTCTAGCCAAGAATTCACAGTAGCTAGCTTGCATTTGCCGTGATGTTCATAACTTATTCTTTTTTATCATGTGATATTTTACTGATACATTTCTTGTTTATGATTTGTTTGCAGCTCAGAAAAGAAAAGAACATTTTAAAAGGTTCACAATCCCGAAGTTTTGAACTAATTCGGGTAAGTTAGATGAAAGATTGCTTTCAAGACATAATAAAATATAGTGTCATAATATGCATAATTACTCATAAGCAATTTTAGTCTTTAGATGATTTTGCAGGAAGAGCAGAAACAACTTGCTTCCTAACTTTTTGCCTCTTCACATGTTAGGCTTTGTAATTGTAAACCTCAAAGTTCCCAGTCGAAGTGTCTTTTGGATTTATTCACATTTTTTTTGGTGCTTACTTAATGATTACAGAAACTAGGATGAATGACCCCCTCCTAAAACATAAAAATAGAAGGTGATGATGTGTAATGTCATGGCTACATTTGGTTGTCTGGTTTTTGTAGCTAATATGAAGGCACATCATATGAAATTGTGATACTTGGTTAATGGACATAAAGAGCCTCCCATATGAAGTTGTAATATACAGCTTCTGCCTGCCAAACTCTTAAATTCAATGTAAAGCCATGCTATGATAGTTACATGAGCCAGATAGAATTATTTATGTGCAAATTTGTAGATGAGTTAAGTGCTAGAAAAGATTTTGAGTAACAAGTCTATATTCTCTAGAACTAGCAATCAATCTTCTAGCAATTGTTCTGTGGAATACCATGCTAAAATTTTCCACATTTAAAATACAATGGTCAAAGAGAGGAGAAAGAGGAACAACAGCAAGTACAGTTTGACCCTCGCATAGACTGCCCCTTTGTTGGTTCATAAAATGTTGCTCTTGCTAGTAAGGATATAATTACCCAAATGCCCATGAAGTTTCAAACATTGAGGTTTTCTAATTTCTAGCAAAGAAATGATACCAATTTGATTTAGCATATTGATGCAGATGCTAGAACTACATGAGAAGTCATTGTCAGAATCTAATACAGAAGATAAGAAACACATCCAGAGGCTGGAAAAAGAGCTGCTGAACTGTTCTCAAGAAATAGGTCGTGTGTCTTGTCTCAACTTTTGTTTTATTTTATTTTTTTGTGAATTGTTAATAATTCCTGGATTTGAGTTATTAAAACATTATGATTGCTAGATGAAAAATGATTTTTATATTTTCTTCCTTTTTATTTTTATGGCATATATGCGGCAGTGACAAAAAAACTACATATATTAACTTTCATTAGTGTACCATTTGAGTGACTGATGATTGCCACTCGAGCTGTGTTTTTTGTGCTTTTGTTTTTCTTTTTGACACGTAGATTTAATTTGTAATAGTTATCGAACTTCCACGAGATGCATTTTGTTGGTTTGAATTTTGCACTAAATTTTTTATGTTCAAGTAACTCTTTCATTGGCTTAATCTGATCATGCTTCATACAGATTACCTTCAGGATCAACTAAATGCAAGGAACAAAGAGGCGAGCTACCTCAAAAAGCATGTTCACAGCCTCAAGTTGAAATTAGAGGGGATGGAAAGCTTACAAGGAGAGGTTTTCAGTTTAAGGGAGGAGCTGCAGAGATCTAATTCAGAGAAAATTTTCTTAATGCAGCAACTGGAGACTAAAGAAATGGAATTAGAGAAGTTAGCTTTGTCCATAGAGAAACTGGAAGAATCAATTTCATCCATAACGTTAGAGTCTCAGTGTGAAATAGAGAGTATGAAGCTTGATATGATGGCCTTGGAGCAGAGCTTTTTTGAGGCTAAGAAAATCCATGATGAAACTGTAGAAGAAAAAACTAGAATGAGTAAACTGATTGAAGAGCTCCAAGTTGCATTTCAGGATGCACAAAAAGTTATCATCTCTATGAACGAGGAAAATACGGAACTTAAAGAGAAGCTTAATACTGCCAACATGAAAACAAAATTTTTTTCTCAGAAAGTTGAAGACTGGCTGGAAAACAAGGACAGATCACAATTCAATAGTCAGTCTTCCTTGTGTGAACAAGAGAGTAATTCTACAATATCACAGGACATAAGGTATGTATTTTAAAGTGTTATTCGTTTGTTAAACTAATTCATATGTGATATGTTTCCTGTTAATTAAGTCATTTTATTTGTGTATTTTTGGGGAAGGATGAGGATCTTCCATTGTGGTCTGTTCCTTACTCCCATACAGTTTTGGTTGACCTTCTACTTGATAGTTTCAGAGAGTGAAATTGCCACTTTCTCTCCTTCATGATACTAAAAAATAAGTCAGGGTTTTTCCCCCTAAAATAATATTCTCTTTACTTAATATAATTTCTTCTTTTACTGAAAAAACAAAAGAAACGGAGAGCTTATAATGCTTTCAAAAAGTCATAATGTTATTAATGTGATCATTAGTGTATGATATTTTAAGTGTTTCACTTAAGAAATTGTCTTAATTTTACATTTTGTATTTGTGAAAATGTATAATTCGAATATAGATCCAGTGGATTCAGAATTTTCTAGTTTACATAAGTTGATTGATTCCATTTGACACCTCGTTCCTTTATTACTTCATGAGCAACATGCACATTAGAAGAAACTCAACATGTCTATTTCAATACTAACATATGGTTCTGTGGAGTAAAAGTTTTGATGATGTGATCTTTTTAACTGTAATTAGTGATAACATAAATGTATGATTGCCTCCTATCCAATGTTTCTTTTTTTTTTTTTAAGAAAAAAAGAGAATAACTTTGTAATTTGATTCTTTCGCTAAATTTCTGGTATTGTTTTCATATGATTTCCTAAGTGCTTATGGAGAAGCATTGGATCTACTCCTTGTAAGATTGGCAACAGTTTTAGAACCAGATGCAGATTCAAAAGGAGAGATGGAGACATCGGAGAAGATGTCACGTCAGATGGAAGAATATGAATTTCTTGTGGAGAAACTTAAGGTATGGCCATCCATCTAAGCATTGAATTGAAGTAATCCAGGAAATTTGTGTCATAACTCTATTACTCCAAGTCATTTTTGAGCTTGGAATTTGAACTTTGTTTACTAGGAAGAATTGAGAGAAGAAAAGTTAAAGGCCAACGAAGAAGCAGAGGAACTAGCTCAGGAAATGGCTGAGCTGAGATACCAAATTACAGGTTTGCTAGAAGAAGAATGTAAGCGTCGTGCTTGCATTGAACAGGCATCTTTGCAAAGAATTGGGGAGTTAGAGGCGCAGGTATGAATATAGAAGTTAAATATGTCTTTCTCTTTTCATAAACATTTTGAAGTCATTATTTCTTTTCTTTTTCTTCATAATCAAGCTTCAAAGAGAGCGGAGAAAACCCTTCAGTACTGTCCCTGAAACATAGAGGTTGGCATTGCTCAAAGTTCTTCAGGTTCATCAGCAGAAAATTGTCTTAAAGGTTTGAATCAATGTATCTCTTCTATTTAAAGTTCCTCTCCCAACTAAGTAGTCCATCTAGTCCTCATGTTAGTAAAGTTATGCTAGAACTAATTGTACTCATAATGAAGAGCAGAATTGTACAAAGTCTTAAAAAATAATGCATGAACTCTAATAACATTGGCAAGGTCTGGATGGAGATGGATTTGGATTAATCTTATTTAATGCAGTCAGTTGTTTTTTGAACCGAATAATATAATTCAACTGAATTGATTAAAAAATTCAGTTTTTCTAGTGCATTCAGATGCTCACTGTCATAGTTAGATCTATTTATGAATTATTAAGTTTTCTTCATGGTGGTTTCTACACCATTTATGCATTGCCCATCGTCCTCTTCCTTTCAAACCCTTTTGAATGTTTCACACAATGACTTTTACAAACTTGAATTGCTGTTCTTTCTCAGTATCTGTTTTCCCTATTTGCTGATATTGTTCTGGAAAACGTCCCGGCGATGAAATTGTAATATTCTGGTCCGGACAGCAAGTGTTTCTCTCTGAAGTAACACTAAAATCTAGAATGTCTTCTCATGCCTTGGTCTCAGAGAGACTCCTTTGAAGCCGATAGAATCAAAGTGGTTGTAACAGATGGGTATTGAGCAGACAGCCATGTTGGCCGGTAGAGGTTAGCGTTTAGCAATCTGGGGTGTAAGGATTGATCTACACAGAGGAAAATATTTGAACATTTAGCATGGAGATTTTTTTCCCCTCTTGAAATTATACAGGGTCGACCAATGAATGTAATTATTCTTGTTTCAAATGATATTATAGAATGAGATATTTCTATCTAATTTTGTGAACATCAGTATTCATTTTCATAATATTTTACCAGTTTTAGTGCATGTTTTTTCTTCTGAAGAACTCCTGATGGGCAGACTAATCCAACGTCTCAGAATTGTAGAAGATTATCTAAAAAATGAGTCTTACGCGTGGCGGAGCCAGGTCCAATGCAAAGAAGGTTCTGCTTCTGCGTGTGACTGATAACTACAGTGCTCCTGAAATTCAGGCGACATATTCCACCTTCTTTGTTGTTCTAAATAGTTGTTTAGCAAACTATTCTAATTAATCTTTCTTAATCCTTTGAAAAATCTTAGTTTAGCAGCCAAACTTCTAAACACTCAGCGCTCAATGCGTTGCTTAGAATTTAAGAAACATAGATATTTACACAAATACATAACACAATATCAATATAAATATTACCACATGATAAAATTTAAAATCTTTATATAATTTAAAACACAACTTTTTTTAATGTATTTATACCTAAGAATAGACTCATCTGGTTATCATTGCCTCAGAGAATAGCTTGACTCTAGAGTAGAGGGGCATAGGATACGTATAATAAGGTTGTGTTGGGTGGATTTGTTATTCTTCCTCCACTTCTGGCTACTCCATGATAAATGCAATTATGCAAGGGTAAATACTAACTGGCATTGTGAGTAGTTGATTGGAGCAATGCCTCTGTCCCTTATTCTATTAAAAATGCTTTTTTTTTTCTTTATGGATATTCTATAATCTATTACAGTAGGATAACTCCATTTAATAATGAAAATTCTTTGAGGAGTTAGGAAAAATTTAGTACTCTCGTATTCTGTGAAGCACATGTACCTCTGACAAAAAAAAAAGTTATGAGCCCCACTTTATTTCTAAAGAATCACAATTTTTTGCAAGAATTTTAAACTACAGTCCTAAAACTTAAGGTGAGGTGTATTGATTTATTTATTTATTTTTTGTTTTAATTTTTTCTTTTTAATATTAATTAATTATTTGTTATCTCATATATATTTTTTAGAATTTTTTAAAATTTTTTACTTTACATGAATAATATTAAAAAAATTATGAATAAATAGTATATGAAAATATAAAAAAATTCCAAAAAATCTCAAAAATATATAATATAACAAATAATTAATTAATATCAAAAAATAAAAAAATAAGACAAAAAAATAAAAAATCAACACACTCCAAATTATCCTACAACCCCAAAAATAGAATTATAGGATAATAAGCCCTCACTTTTTCTACTATGGTAATATAGTGTTACTGTAGTATTAAATTTTTTTTTCCCACCTCAAAAGTGTCTATTTTAATAAAGAATATACATGAACAGTTAACTATTTTTTTATTAATTTTTTGTTGTTATAAATAATTACATTTGAATTTAATTGTTTTTATTTAAACTTTTAAAAGTGTAATAAATTTAAAATATAATCACATGTATTATAAAAATTATAAAAAAATAATTATGTAAGTAACAATACTATATTATAATTTTTAAGCACTTACTATGTTACAACACATTTTTCATATATATCTCATGGAGCACTTTTCTTTTTTTATCCCTCATCACCATTTTTTTTACTTTTTTAATTTTATATTATTTTGGTCATTTTTTTTATGATAATTTTTTAAAAAATTATTGAATTTTTGTTTCAAATTTTTTTACTTTGTCTTTAAACAATAAATTTTTTTACTATTTTAATTTTAAAAGTATTGTTCAAAGAAAAAATAAAAAATTTTAAAAAAATTCAAAAAATTTTAAGAAATTATCACACATAGAAAATAATCTAAATAATACAAAATAAAAAATAAAAAAATGGTGAAAAGTAAAATAAAAAAAACTATATGAGAATTGTGCTATAAGTTAATCTAACCTTTTAGGGGACTAAGCCACCTTCCTTCACTTCTTTTTTTATTTTTTTCATATCTTATTAATTTTTTTGTTTATAGTATTTATTAATTTTTTTATTTATAGTATTTTTTTTGAAATCTTTTTATATATTTTTAAAAATTTTTTACTTTTTCTTTAAAATTTTTATTTTTTTTAAATGTATGATTTTCTTTTTTATTGTTTTTATTTCTTTTTAAATTTTTTAAAAATTTATAATTAATTTATTATTATTAAAAAAAAATTTTAAATTCTTATATGGGTATTGCTCCTAACTTTTATTCATTCAATGACATTATCATAATAAATTTTTTGATTATATTTATAATATAGAGAACATGACCTATTGTTTATTTCGAAATATTTAAGAGCCTGCAACGGTTTAGAATATTCTGTGGGAACTGGGAAGAGTAATAAAAAAAGAATATTCACAAAATGCAATTGGAAAGGGAGGAGACAAGCCTGAAGGTGGAGTTTGGTATCAGTTATATTTTTAGATTTTTGGGTAAGTCAGATGAGAAAATTTTTTTCCTACGTTTGGTAGGAGGGATTAAAAAACTATATCCAGGGATAAATTTTTTCCAGGAATGAAAAAATATGAAGGAAGAAAAAAATCATATTCACACCTGTGATGGTGGGAAAAAAATTTTCCCATGGGGATGACAAACTTTTCAAATGAAAAATTATCCCATTGTCTCATTATCACTTCTGATTCTTTCATCCATCACTTTCGTGGATTCGTTAGTCCATAACTCGTTATTTTTTTACAAAACAATAATTTTTATTAAAATTTTAATATGAAAATAAAAAAAATTTATTATTAAAAATTTTATAATAATAAAATTATTTAT